>JAZHYW010041511.1:0-16021 GCA_037355805.1 Ixodes ricinus
AGTCACGTCCTCCTCACCGTGTTGTCCTCTTTGCTCCGGGGTTGAGTTGGATAAGTTTATAGAGTAATTAGACCTACAGGTTGTGAGGCCGGCTGCCTCTACAGGGACTTATGCGGAACACGTCTTTCTCTTCGTCTCCTTAAGAAACAAATTTCTATGGACAAGCATTACATTATTGTAAGCCCAAACTTATTTCAATCGGCTCACTACAGTTATTTCAAGCAAGTTTAATTGCACACATTTTTAATCGCAGTGGTCGGGGAACAGTTGTTAAGGATGGCTCAGGCAGCGTTGGGCATGGTTGTGTGGTCGCACCCCTGTGCGGTTAAAGAAGTCCCATAGCTCCTTGGCGAGAGTGAAGGCCACAAGGAAACCGCTCTCTACCCCTGTCATGGAAGAACATGGCAGGGCAGCACTGAGCAACTCGCCTGATTTTATTTCGCATCACTCATTGCGGGGACTCCGCAAAACGAAAGAGAAGCGCGAGGAACCTTCACGAGTTGTGATCCTGGGCGGGCTTGCTAGAACAGCGTCTCTGCTGAGACGCGACTGTCTTGAGACGCGGCTTGAGTCCTGCTCAGCTCGAGCGCTAGCTTTGGCATTGCTTTCTTTCCCACAGTCTCAGCTGAGACGCTGTTTCTAGCAAGTCGGACGTAGCTGCTTATAACCAGTTGCAATGAACAAGGGTCGTGGTTGGTGTAAAGCGCAAAGTGGAAGCTTGGAGTCGTTGCATTGTTAAACCAACACCCTGAAAGTTGATCGTTTTACATTGTTCTTATTTGAACAAATGTATAAAAATTGATCCAAAGAAAGACGATTTAGTGACGGTTTCGCACATGTGCAACGCTTTTGATAGAGCACTTGGAAAAGTGGTTTATTAGACCCTTTTCCTGAGCCTCAGATTTGAGTGAAGATGACTGGCTGTTTGTTTCCGTGCCAGTCACTGCGGTTTGCACATAACGCTCTCTGTAAGTTGTCTATGAGTAGAGTAACATGAAAACTGAAAATCTCAAATCTCTCCACGATGGCGACCAAAACAGAACCAGCGCAATTGGAAGGCTAGAACCTTAAAAAAGTGTTTGTTAAAAATCTTGGAGTGAAGGGAAAGAAATTCCCCTTCGTCGTCATCATCAGATGGAGTTGAATATTTGCACCTTTCGTGGTGTCAGAACATGGCGGGCAGCATTGAATAGCTTATTTATGGGCACTAGGTGTTTTCGAGAACTTGCTCGGGACCCTATGACGCGCTTCTCGTTTTCTTTCTTTTTTTCTTGCAAGATTAACTGACTCACTGCAAGAACGAGGAAGTAGCGCGAGGAAATATTTGATAAAAGAATCCTCTGCGTAAGGGACAGAATCAGCGCCACTTTGCCTGAACTTCTCAACCTCGAATTTCAGCCACCTTTCAAAAGATGGCGCAAGTGCGCGTCGTCTGCTACAACATAGGTTATTTTTATTATTTAGGACAATTAGTATGCTTTAAAAATAATTACAATCATAGGCAGTGATTTTAATTAGAACGATAAAAGCTCTAACTAAATAATTGTTATTTAAATAGCTGCCCTCTTCTTTGAAACCGGTTTCTCGTACAAAGTCGAGCTTCAAAATAGTCCCATGATTTAAAATTATTTTAAACAAATCTGAATATGAATACAAAAAAAAATCACGCTTCAGGTGGACCAGCTCAGTTTCTCTAGCATACAATTAAATAAAATTAGATCAGATGCCAGAACGCTGTCTGAGAAAACCGAGAACGCGTTAAGGAATTTCTTTAAAATTTTATCACAATCACGTTGTGTTTACAAACAAAGGGGTGGCGTTGCACTCCTAATATTTTGTATGTGGAGTTCCTATATTTATCAGGAGCACGCCCTTAAATGTCGTTGCTGCGTTATGATGTGACACTAACGAGACTTCAATATTGCATAAAAAAGGCTCTTTTTGAATAAATATTAAAAAATGTGAGCGTGCTAATTCAGAAAAACACGTATACAGGGAACTAAACGAGTCCTTCATCTTTTAATAAAAAAAAATAAGAACGCGTCTTGGATGCATTACAAGTCTAGAAACTTGGAATGCATAGAGGTATGTCTTTGAAAATATCAAAACTTGCACTTTTTGTTTTCTTATTGTGCGTTCAGTTTCAAAGCACGCGTATCATATTTTGCACTAAAAGAGTAATGATGAATTGGCAATTTATTTGCAATAAGAACGAAATACGTAACACGCGCAAAGACGCGACATTTGCAACGCAAACAGGAGCAGTTAGCACAGCTGCCACCGGGATTATGGTTGGGGCTATTAGCGGCGAGATGTTTTGGCGGCGCCCTCCTATGGTTCCCCCTTGTGACGTCATTACCTTGCGAACAACAAGTTCGATGGTGTTTGTAAATAGCATGGTGGAAGCTTGAAATCATTGCGCTCTCAAAGGAACACTGCCAACACCGTCAAAATTAAAGTTCTTTCATTCCTCTTGTTTCCGTCGATGATAAATACTTTTCTGACGTCATAGTCAGCGTTCGGCTAATCGTGGAAGGCCGACCACAGTGACGCTTTTGATCGCGAACGGCGCTTGCGCGAGCATGGGTCTTGACCTCCTTGACGCGTCTGCACGCCTTCTCGCGCAAATGAAACAATAGATGAAGCTATCGCGCTGGAGTCAGTAGCTTTGATAGCTTTACATACTAACTATGAAACGGAGTATAGAGTTCCACTCACTAGTTTGAGCGAACGCGATGTAAATTAAAACATGGCCAGAAACGCTTTGCAGGGTCATTTTAGGAGCATGCTTCAAAGGCTCCGGTAGTGCGATGCGGAACAGCTTCTCTTGGCAATGCTGTCAAAAATATGAGCGTACTTGAGCACATGCACCTTGGCACCGATCATATCTCTGCGCGTGCCCTCTTTATTGCTTCTCATATGTCATGAAAAGCTGCCCCGAGTGGGGAGCACCGGTATCGTGCTTGCCACTGAAATGAGATAAAAATTGAAATCAGCTTGGCTTTCAGCACGACTGTAATGCCCAAGTTACTACGGGCAGCCCTAAAGAGGCCATGAAACCAGTTTTGGGCTGGGATAAATTATTTTAAATTAGGACTTTGCTAATCGCATATCGTTGAGTGGGCCAAAAGAAAGAGGGTAGAGAAGTCGAAAGCAAGCTTTTCGGTAGTAACATTTGCAAATATCGCGGACTATTTCGTACCTCATTTGCTTGAAAGCTCTCCGCCTTTTCACTATGATACATCTGCGGTACCCAAAGCACATCAGCGCTGCCAAAATGACGTCAGCCGACAACAGCTCACGCACTGAACACAAGAACTGCGTCACTCGGACATTTGCGCTCGTCAACAGTCAATCCGTCGATGAATATTTGGACCCGCGTTCGTGGCCAATGAGTGCCCTGATGGAACTTGTCGTCACTTGCGAATGACAAGTTCAATGGTGTGCTCAAAAAGAAAACGGTGGAAGCTTGGAGTCATCACACCGGTGCTCAAGCATGTCACGACGACGTGATTTCTCAATTTGCCTTCAGTTGAGAATTAATGCTAAGGAGGAAGAAGTAGAAAAATTGTATCATTACCCCTTTAAAAGCGCCCCGTACTTTGCGGCCACTAGTCGCGGTTAGGCCCAACTCTACCTAACGCGAGTATCTTGATTCCTGTTGTAAAAATAAAGGCAAGTGTGTAAAAAAGCTGAATAAAGAGAAATGCATTTCGTCTTGTTTATAGACGTTTGCAAGTACATCCTTTAGGCGCCGTCACCTTGCTGTTGATGCGGGTAGATTGTCTGATTGTCAAGCATTGCTGAGGCGTACCACCGGTTTCCAGACTGGCGCCCAAACAAAGCGTTTCCTATCCACGGTGGCCAGACTAGCTTTCTAGGCGCGTCAGCATGCAAACATCTATTGGCGTTTAATAACTGTTCTCCTAACTCTCCTTGCCCTTTTTATAGCGCACAAAAGGAACACTATAGATGGTATTCACTGGACGCCACATTTGAGGGCGATGTTCAAAGCGCGTGCTCAGTGCGGGCTCACATTAATAGGCTGCTAAGACCGGCAATCTTGATGCTGCGGAATGCACGTTGCAAGATGAACTGTGAAAGCTCTGATGTCACAACGCGCTGATCAGTTGCACAGACAGCTATGGCTTCCAGTGAATACTCCCTATTGGCCTCGAGACCCAGACTGAAGAGTGTGAAACCGTGCTTTTGTTTATCCATGGTTCTCTATGAGGCACGTGGTGATGCCATCATTCCACAATACGGATGTAGACCAAGCATCCACACTAACGGCTCAGATTACGGGCAAGGGTACAGAGCCCAAGCTTTTAGCAGTTGATTCTAGTGCGCGAGTGCTCCATTGGTGCCTCCCGTGGCTTCGGCCTCTCGTCCGTAGCATTCGGTTTGCTCCAAGTAAGTGAAAACAAAGGGTAGTTCGGCTTTTCACCACATGAGCCGTGTCGATCGAACCTCGAGGCGAATAGGGAGCACTCAATGGTGACCATAGCTGTGTGCGCAACTTATGAGCGCGTGCTGACAACGAGCTCCTACAGTTCCTTCGCAACATTCAAGGTGATTTAAGATGACCACCCTAAAAGCGCAGCCCTTAAAGGGCTTAACTTGTCTTTTCAAGGAAGTTCGCTCAAGCAGAAGCGTTAGCCTTAATAAATAAATGGCGAAAAATGACAACGTAATACTGACATTTTCTCCAAAGCATTCCACGATAATATCGCTGCTCTTGGCGACGGTGTGTGCACCGCAGTGATGCTCGCGATCTTTGCTTTGGGGGCTCGTGCTCATGCTTCGTTAAAGTAAAGGCGTAACCTTTGAAATATCACCTCTCATAGCTTATTTGAATATCCATCCAAAAATGTTTGAGCGCCTTGTTTCCTCAGAGCAGACTTGTACACGCTACCAATAAAGAAATGAATGACATTTACAATAACACAAGGCTAAAATTGTAATTAATTTCAATTACAATTACTTTTTACAAAAGTAAGTGACCGTTACCCCAAAACGAAATCCGTTACTTTTGTGGTGTCTCTTCCAGCATTACTGTCCTCAAGTAAAAAACAAGGGGAAGAGGGTCATTCGGGCGTTTATTGTTGCCACCAGTCCCAATGATTGACATTAGGGTATTTTTAGCAACAGCTGGCTCTCCGAAATTCTCGCGAGACATCTTGCCTCATTTCTTCGTGAAGATGTCGACTTCAACGCTGAATACCCTGTCAACTGAGGCACTAGGTAGGAGTACTTTAATATTGTTCCTACGAATGCTTGATACAGTGCATCCTACTTCTCCAGCGAATCAATAGAAGTTCTCTTTACCCTGAAGGAAGAACAGAGCTTCGTCGTTGCACCGGTGTTTAATATTCTCAAAATCGCTAAATTGATGAAGTTTTGCAATTTCGGTACAACTGGCCAAACCTGGAATAAGAATTAATTTATGTACCTCTAACTATACCGGCGAATTTTTCCAAACGGTAGAATACAGAGTTAGTAAGTCAGCGTATAGGTTGTGGGAACGAGGGTCGGCCACCACCACCAGAGGCCGCTGCTGACCACTCAGAGTAAAGAAGGTCCGGGGCGCGCAAACAGCGCACGAAGGACAGGCGCGCAAGTGTATAAAAGAGGGGGACACGCCCACGGAAGGGGGAGGCGGACGGACGCAACAGAGACTGTGTAGGTCTAATGCCCGGCATTATTATACTTTATTACTAACAACCTTTTCATGTCACTTTAATAAATGTAGTTTCTCGTTTTGGAAACCCCGGCTTCGTGTTGTTCCTCGCGGATGGGCATGCAGCAAGGCAACCTCACCACAAGGTACACGTGACAATTATAAATTATATAAGGTTTCGATTTATATTCTTCTTCCTTTGGCTGTGAACATGGCGAGACTTTGTTCAGACGTTGGTGAACGAGATAAAACAATATTTTGATATAAATATCGTTATAAGGAAATGAAAACACCAGGTATACACTCCCAAAATAATTAATTAAAAAGTCGGTTAAAAGAAGGCAATATCAACGCACGTTTGCGTACGCGTAGCTTTCCTGATGCCGTTCAAAGTGCAGAGCACGGGTCGGCAGTACTGCACTTTACTTTCAAGATAGACGTATGCTGAGGCCGCAGGCAGCGAAGGTCAGATAGCTAAGCCCCACTCACCAGTTTCACTCCCTCCTCAAGCCCGGAATCGCCAACTACGTCAGCTACTTTTTTTTTTATGAAACATTTGTGTTTGAGAAACGATGTGTCTTGTTGGGGCAAAAAGAAGAGAACGAAGAAAGACCGTTCCTGTTTTTGAAGTGCTCGCAAAAAACTGCTACACAAAAAGGGTGAATGAGATGCAGATAGCATGGCTAGAATTCACAAATAAAGTGGTCCAGCCCTAAAATTTGGGCTGCAGAAAGGTAGCTTTTAAAATTGGTCCAATATGATGAAAAGAAGCTAAGAAGTGAAAGCCGTTTACAACTCTCTGTAATGCCGAATTAGAGCGCAGCTCTTGAGGAGGAGAGGAAGGGTATTGGGGGGTGGGTCAAGTGACCTCGGGGGAGAGGTCACGTGACCTTGGGGGGGGGTCACGTGACCTCGGGGAGGGTCACGTGACGTAAGGGAGTCACGTGACATGGGGGTCCACGTGACCTCGGGGGTCACGTGACCTCGGAGTGACGTGACCTGGGGAGTCACGTGACATGGAGGGTCACTTGACCTGGGGGTCGCGTGACCTGGGGCGGTGACGCCGACGCCGCCAAGCCGGAAACGGGCGCCTAAGAGCTGCGCTCTCAAAACACATCCGGTTCTCTAAGAGATGTTGAGAAGCGTTGTAATACCTTTTGTGCAGCAACAAACGAAGATGCTTGTTGCTTTGAGCCCTCTCACACTGAGGCAACAGTTGGACAACTCTATCCGGCAACACGAGGAAATCGTGTTGCCGGCGACTCTGTCACATCGCGGCCACAACAATGGTCGGGCAACATGTTGCTTCCGCCCGGAAGCTGTGTTGGTCGATTTGTTGTCTGACAGCCCTGTTACACCGCGCTGACGGAGGGAGCAACGCGCGGAGCACTCCGCCATCTTGATTACTTACCTTCTTCGCGTGCGGCGCGGAATCGCTGGAAATGGGACTCTACAAAATGCTAGTGCGTTCGAAGGGCCGGAAATTATCACTTTACGACTTCAACCAGTGGCTGTAATAGAACACTTGACAGGGGAGTATATTCCACTGTTTACGTAATCAAAATGTTCTTCATTCGCTGACAAAGTAGATAGTCCTAACCGAGGAAAGCGACATCGGTGATATATGTTCGGGATATACCACCGTATGAAGTGTTTCTGTTCGGTTCTTTCTTTTCTGCGATTCCTATTTCTACTGTAAATTTGAGTTAGCACCGGCAGTACCCCTACGCGTGTTTTGTAGCGTGGTATTGAGCTGAACGTGCTTAAAAACTGCGACACCGACACGATCGGCCTTGATAACAATCGGTGGAATAAATATTTTTCAACGATGTCTAGTTGCCTACCGCCTGATTTGTGATCCCTTCATTCTCCAAAACGTCCTGGGTATTTTGAAAACAAATCAGGTGTCTGGTAATGGCTGTTTCCAAGTTCCAAACATCAACAGTCTTCATCAGAGTAATCGTTTTAATGCTTCGATTTTTTTATTTCTGCTTTTCGGGATTATTTTTATTATACTTTATCAGCGGGTGAGTTGACATGCCATTTTATTTTACTAGCAGTTATGTGAGCTGGTCTCTCAGCAGTTCTAATTTCAACAGCAGTGTGAACGTTCACGACCGTAGCTGTGACCATTTAGAAAAATTGCTTTCCGCAAGTACGCAGTAAAAATATTAACCAAACTATTTTATTTGCATGCCAGCCATATAATTATTGTTAATTAACGTTTTCCAAGCCTTTATTTCAGTAAGACGTTATTGATAGCGAACTAGCTCTACTATCGAAGCTGTGTTGTGTTGCCGGCCCTAAATTCGCTCAGCCAGCGATCAGGGCAACACAAGTTTCCCAACACAAGTTGCTCCTGTTTCTGTTACCGCAAGCTGTCATACCAAGTCAACATTTTAGTTGTCGTCCATGTTGTCTTGTTGTTGCCTCGACGTGACAGGTTTGTCGGACAACACGGGGAGCGAGCAACAAGCTGCCCGACTGTTGGACAACGTGTTGTGTTGTTGTTGCCGTCGTTCTGCCACAGTGCGGCAGGGCCTTAACAGCTTCACTTATTATCACATAACTTTAGTGTATTTTAGAGCAAGCGAAGCGTCCTCTAATGTTGTGAGATTATTGCTGAATTCGGGTGGTCGCCTCTCTCCTCTGACCTTGATTCAGCAGAGCGCCCCCTCCTCACCGCCACAGCTACTCGGGATTGTTTTCAGCAGATCACCAACTGCTGGGTTCAGAGCGCTCTGACATTCTCAGAGCAGTCACGGAAGTAAAACTTCTTGACATATGTAATGCATAAAAGAAAAATATTTTACAGCGCAAGGTGGACTAAGCAAAATTTACTCTAGCAACGTGATAAAATAACGGTTGTGACGTAAATTATTCTACGCATCTGATGTAAAAAAATAAAAGAAAACAGCAGTATGCGAATTGATTTTTGAAGTACGGAACGAAAGCCAATGTTTGGAAGGAGTTGTCAACTCATCGCGTTTTTGACATTAAACGTGCTGCGATAGCGGTCATGCATACCGCAGAACAGAAAAATATAAAATGGTTAATAAAACACATTTTTCTCACTGCGGAATATCGTGCCAGCGGGAAATAGCACATATCGCCATGTGACTCAAATCACAGTGCATTATATTCGGCTCTCCCTTTATTTTACAACACAAACCTTTGAACGCATTTTGCACAAAACCCCGAGACAGGGGAGAAAAAGGACAACACAACAGAATGTTCAATGGTTCGTGAATCTGCCAGAGCGTGTTGTTCTCCCTTTCTTCCATCGTATTTCTCATAATCTAAAATCAGCCGGCAACCGCTATGGCATTACCACTATGTTCAGGAATGACTTCAAACTAAATCGGTTGACCCCGTTCAACTCAGCCAGAACTGGATGTAACAAAAAACACAGAGAAAAAGATGTTGATTGTGTGTCGGGCGTAGTTTACAAGATTCCTTTTGCCTGTGGGTTATGTTACATTGGACAAACGAAGCGATGTTTGAATGATCGTTTAACTGAACACAAACGTTATATTAAAAACAAAGATCAGTATCCTGAAATGTCAAAGCATGTGTTAGAATGTAATGATTGTGTACCTCTATGGAATTCAACATCGGTTGTGTTGACCGAGAGAGAGGATCATAAACGCTTGGTAAAAGAGTCCCTCACTATTATTAGCCACGGAAATACAGTAAATAGGCCGTCTTTTCATTTGGACAAGGAGTTGAAAAGATTTCTACAATTTTGACAGGGTTGCCAGATAGATCCTAGCAAATGGCTAGTCAGTGTAGCCCAAAAGTAGCCAAAAGCAAAATATTTGCATAGCCCAAAAGTAGCCAAAAGCGCCAAAATTTCGATATTGTGTTTACAAGCTGAAGGCGAAAGCTCTGCTTCTGCATATGTTTAGGTGAGAGGTCGCATGCAAAATCAAAGTATTACAATATCCAGAAAACAGTTTTAGTTCAAGTAATGAAACAAAAACCTCGGTTGGACACATTTGGCCAGTCTCATGCTATGGACAGTATTATTAGGAAGCACTTGTCCCACTTGTGCTAGCTCCGTGCAGTACCTAGAGTTAAACCGAGCGAAATATTCCTCGGAAGGCCTAAAATCTTTGCAACACTCCTCCCCCTCTCCCCCCCCCCCCCAAAAAAAAAAAAAAAAAATCTTTACATGAAGGATTTTGTTTAGGGTTTCTTGAGACATCCTGCTGCGGAGGTCTGTTTTTGTCAGAGACACCTGACTGAAGACACGCTCCACAGCGACATTTGACATTGGAAGGGTCAGGAGAGAAATGACGACTTGCGACAACAGCGGAAACATTCTCTCTCCTGCACTTTTTTTCGCAGCTTCAACGTTCATTCAAAATGTCATTACGCACTCATCATAACAACTCTTTACATTCGTCTGGAGGGACCTGTACTTTGATTCCATGTTTGAGACAGATGACATCTGTATAAAAGGTGAAAATGCTTTCCGAAAAACACTGAAATCAAACTGGGAATTGCTGCTCGGCTGCAGTAGCTGCAAATCGCTCAAAAGCTGCATGTTTGACGGAAGTCGTTTCAAGACGCTTTTGATGCATGCTATTAAAAACTTGCGGCATTTCTCGAGGACTAGAGTCTTGCAAGTCGATAGCCGTAAGCGGTGACGACGCCTCGTGGGAGGTGCTATGGTGTCCACCGTGAATTACCATTCCCCTCAAATTTGTGCGACCTCGAGGTTTTATGACCTCAAGTGCGTACAACAAAGCCTCCCCGTGTTTCGTCTCCACGCAACCCTTCCAACCCCCCTCCCCCCCCCCTCCTCCCCGGGGTCCTGCCTCACGGGCCAGTATACAGAGGGAAAAGGGACAATTTCACGGAAATCGCGCAAAAATTGGACATAGCCCAAAAATAGCCGCACGTAGCCACATAGCCAACCGCCAAATTTCGACGCCAAATCTATCACTAGGTAGCCCAATTTGGCTATTAATAGCCCAATCTGGTAACCCTGAATTTTGATCGTTTGGAGATCACCTTATATCTGTGTAGGATGTTGTTTGTTCGGATTTAAGTTTCACCCCTGTCCCTTTGTTTCGGATGTGACGAATATCCGGGGTTGTTCGGCTTTGTTTATGTTCGATCTTTTCCCTAATGGATCACCACCCTGCAGACCTTTCTTTTGTGATGTTATCAGGACCTCACCGAGGTGGGTAAAGAGATCTTCCCCCTCCCCCTTTTGTTTGAGTTAGAACCGTACCGGTGTGATTATTGGTCCATGTCCTCCCTCTCTCTTGTGTGTTCGGGAAAAAGAAGTTCACCCTCTCCCTTTTTTCATTCCTTCTGGTTTTCAAGGGCACCTGTACCCTATAAAACCACAATATTATGTATAATAAATTTCAGCTGTGTTTGAGACTTTGTGTTGTGTTGTCCTTTTTCTCCCCAGTCTCGGGGTTTTGTCCAAAATGTTAAACCATCACCAGCTTGTTTGCGCCCTTACTTTTTGTTCGTTAATACTTCAAGATGCAAGCCTCGTCCCCTTTACGTTTTCTTCTGTCCATTCTTTTCCCGTTTCACAAGTGCACTCTCACTCGTTGTGGGTGTTGTGCAAGTTGGGCCACCGGATGTCTCAACTGGAGGCAGAGATTGCATACATCGGTATGTGCCTCAGGATCAAGTACATCGACCGTGATCGCTTCGGACTCCTGGCGTCGATGCAAGTTGGGTGGCATCACAAGAGGAAGGTGCTGAATGATTACCGGAACTGCATCAAGGAACAACTTCGGACAGTGAATCATCTCTCCGACGATTTGTGGACTGCGCTGCTTGGTGAGAAATTCTACTGTTCACCCTTCTTCACCCAGTGGCAGCTGTTAAAAAAGAGAGACTACAGTGACAAATTTCGTGTTTTGCGGGAAAGCATTCGGTTTAAATATAAACCAAAGTCCTTTTTATATTCTGTTGTGCCAGAAGTAACCAATCTAATAGTCAACCCTTTTGCTGTCGCCTTGTCAAAGCCTACCGAAGTGTGTTTGGCTAATGGACCAAAATTCTGTGAGAATGTAAAACCTTCTAGGATTGATATTGTCTCCGCTATTCATAACTTATCAAATTCGGTACCAGACCCCATGGGGAAAACAACTTTGTTTTCATCAACGTTGAAAAGAATGTCTTCCATAGTGGATTCCTCGTTTAGGATTGACCAGAGAGATTTTAGAAAGATTGCGTCGGTAAAAAGGGAATTAACGGAAAAAAAACATTATGCTTCTCGAAACTGACAAATCAGGAAAATTCGCTGTGTTGCCGATGATTGAGTTTCAAAAGAAGTCTGACATAGCCGTCATGGGTGTGTTTAAGCGATTCGACGGAAACCTAAAAAAGATAAAAAGGGAAATAGTCGGCGTGTTGAAGGACTGCGAATTTCCGTCGCAGGTATCCAAATTGAACAGCACTTCCAGTGACAAGTTTGGGATTAAGTTTTTTCTAAAAGACCACAAGGTAGACCTTCCCCTCCGGGTAGTAGTCAACGAAAATGGCACCTGGCGAAAATTGGTCTCTTCTTTCCTTCAGAATGCTTTGTCGGCCTTGGAAGTTAGGAGTCCATTGTCACTACGTTCTTCAGATGATTTAATTACGGAGCTGCAGCCCTTTCATGGGAGACCTTGTTCGGTCTTTTCGATGGATATAAAGGATCTTTATTACTCGCTAGATCCCAAAACTCTTCTCAACCGAGTTAGTAATTTTTTGGAAGACAACCTCGTAAGGTTTCAATCGCAGTCTGGAATTTCCGTACCGGATTGCCTAAAAATTTTAGAATTGTACCTCCAGGCAACGGTCGTAAAGTTTGATGGTCAAGATTTTATTCAAAAACAAGGAATATGTATCGGTTCCGCCGTGGCCCCAGTCCTCTCGGAGATTTACCTTAGCTTTTTGGATATGCGTCTAGTTGATTTCATTCAAAGCCGTTCTCCAGGTGTCATCCTCTTGCGGCGCTATGTAGACGATATCCTGGTTTGCACTACCGATTCTTCACTGTCAACGTTGGTAGAAAACTTCGTCTATGAGAGTGCGCCAGAGTTGAAATTCTCAGTAGAAAGACCTGTACGTGATTGTCTGCAGTTTTTAGATATACAGCTTAAAACACCCTCCAGTTTATGTTGGCAGTATGGAAAAACGGAAGTCAAACCGCTCCTGCCCTTCAAAAGTTGTCACTCGAAGAATATCAAGGCTGGCATAGTCAGGAATTTAGTAGATAGTGCACTTAGGAAATCTTGTTCGCACTCCATTGGTTCTGCACTCCAACGCCTTTTTAACCGTCTCAGCGTAGCGGGTTTTCCCGAGGATTATGTGTTCAGACAGTTGTTGTACCGGGTTAATATGAGAAAGAAATGTTCAATGGTTCGTGAATCTGCCAGGCGTGTTGTTCTCCCTTTCTTCCATCGTATTTCTCATAATCTAAAATCAGCCGGCAACCACTATGGCATTACCACTGTGTTCAGGAATGACTTCAAACTAAATCGGTTGACCCCGTTCAACTCAGCCAGAACTGGATGTAACAAAAAACACAGAGAAAAAGATGTTGATTGTGTGTCGGGCGTAGTTTACAAGATTCCTTTTGCCTGTGGGTTATGTTACATTGGACAAACGAAGCGATGTTTGAATGATCGTTTAACTGAACACAAACGTTGTATTAGAAACAAAGATCAGTATTCTGAAATGTCAAAACATGTGTTAGAATGTAATAATTGTGTACCTCTATGGAATTCCACATCGGTTGTGTTGACCGAGAGAGAGGATCATAAACGCTTGGTAAAAGAGTCCCTCACTATTATTAGCCACGGAAATACAGTAAATAGGCCGTCTTTTAATTTGGACACGGAGTTGAAAAGATTTCTACAATTTTGATCGTTTGGAGATCACCTTATATCTGTGTAGGATGTTGTTTGTTCGGATTTAAGTTTCACCCCTGTCCCTTTGTTTCGGGTGTGACGAATATCCGGGGTTGTTCGGCTTTGTTTATGTTCGATCTTTCCCCTAATGGATCACCACCCTGCAGACCTTTCTTTTGTGATGTTATCAGGACCTCACCGAGGTGGGTAAAGAGATCTTCCCCCTCCCCCTTTTGTTTGAGTTAGAACCGTACCGGTGTGATTATTGGTCCATGTCCTCCCTCTCTCTTGTGTGTTCGGGAAAAAGAAGTTCACCCTCTCCCCTTTTTTCATTCCTTCTGGTTTTCAAGGGCACCTGTACCCTATAAAACCACAATATTATGTATAATAAATTTCAGCTGTGTTTGAGACTTTGTGTTGTGTTGTCCTTTTTCTCCCCCAGTCTCGGGGTTTTGTCCAAAATGTTAAACCATCACCAGCTTGTTTGCGCCCTTACTTTTTGTTCTTTAAACGCACATTTACCAAACCTGGAACATTTTTTGTAGCGACCACAAAACCCGGTAAAACAGCTTGGCAGGCTCTGCGAGCTGTTTCTTCGTCGGTTAGGTTTAGCGGATTCACCGCGCCGTGAGATGAACGATCTCGTAAAAGCAGTGGAATACTTCACACGTCGACTTTTCCTGTTACGGTCACAAACGAATGTCGTCCCGTCCGTTGTAATGCTCGCACCGTCGAATGCACAAGCACTTTGTAAAACCACGCATCAATCGCCGTCATGCCGGACCCCGCACACCACCACAGACCACTGCCGGCCATCGTCAACAAAACCACGATGATCCCCGTCCAAGTACCACGTGACGCCTGCACCGCTCCGCACTCCGACGGCCAGAGACGGATTGCTAGGGAGCGCTCTGAGAGGGGAGGCCCTCGGAAAGAACCAGCCGATGAGGCCACAGCACACCCTTTCCTCCACCACGACCTCGCGCGTTTTGGAAAGAGCGCTCAAATGCGTGCATAGAAAACCCCGCGAATTTGCCATATAAAAATGGTCATATTCACTATAACCAATGTTGCTAAAACCACTCAGTTGGAAAACTGCCATAGACCCTGCTCTGAAAAAGTGATATCGATCCGTACTCAAGAACCGAGCTAGTGGCGATCGCAAAGCCGTCATTTTTCCCGCACCGGTCACTCGGGGGACAGCATGGCTGCTTTTATTGGTCTCGGGAGTATCGCATTCGATAGCGTCCACTGTGACTGTTCTGTTTTGGCATTATCGGCCATTTTTACGCCGAAATATATACGGTGGAAGGGGTTTCAGGGAAGCCACGCCCGTCTCCCCGAGTGGACGCGCCGCAAATTGCTTACCGAAGTTAGGACGCGCTCAGGTCGGGCACTAGCTGAGGTTACCGGTGAAACATGGTTGTAAAAAAACAATAGTTTTGCGCAAAACGCTGTTAACTAAAATTTTATGCAAACATCACTCTTCTGTCATTTTGTACTAATCTCAAATAAATTTTACCAGAAGAAATATTTCCGTTCGCTTTTACGCATAAACAAGCTTTCTAAAGCTCAAGATGACCACAGTAACGAAAAAGATTGGGCCGCCATATTAGCACCTTGAGCCTGGAGGTGTCGATACTCTGGAAACATTCAGTGACTCTAGCAGTCGCCATACAAAGCAACTGTCATATTTTAACTCGTCGCTAAAGGGTGGCTTTTTATCGTATTTAGTTCGGTCTCGGAAGACGCCAGCGGTCCAGGTTTCAAGAGTGAGTTTCCTAACTGAGTGTTTTAGTAACGCTCATCCCACCTGAGCAGAGTTCAAGTAAATATATCATGCTGAGGGTGCGGTTCCAAACAATGGCGGACTCCGGTACTTTCAGCAGCAGCAGCTATTACATGGTGCGGACTTGTAGAAATTGACCTATTGTCTATATTTATGCAAGGCGTCCATTTGTAGTCCAAGTGTTTCCGATACTGCCGAGGTGGTTTGGCTTGCTCACTTTGTCAAGTGACATAGGGTAATAGTGATCAGGAGGAATTGTTGAAAGCATGGACACATGCTCGCGTCTACAGAACGCAGCTTTATATTTTTCTGCAATTAATAAAGAACATACAAAAAATCACAAAAAAAACCGTCGCATTACGGCGTATCCCAAAATCCCGAAAGAACCTCCATCCACGGTGAAAGTATAAAGGAAAACATACACAAGGTATACGCATTTTAAACAACATTCGTCAGAAGACGAGGCTTGGGCAAGACGCCATTGGCGGTGGATCCCCGCTCGACTCGCCCCACGCGGCAAGCATGCTGAAGCTCGACGAGAGTCGCCGCAAAGCAGCAGACGCGCCGTTCTTGGTGTGAAGACGCGTAGAAGTGCTGGGCAGAGATACTCCCAAAAGTATTCAGGAATACAAATACTGAGATGCATGTGTTTCAAGGCTAACATGCAGATACTGATATACA
>JAZHYW010041512.1:0-38218 GCA_037355805.1 Ixodes ricinus
GAGAGTAAGGGTGGCAGCCCTCCCAGGCAGGGGGATGAAGGTGGTGATGGACACGGCAGTAGAAATGTTGACTGTGAACAAGGAGAGGAAAACCTTGTAGGGGTACATGCGGGATTGAATGACGTCCTAGGTAGAAGGGACACTGGCCCCACACATCGAGAAGGATGTGAGGCAGTTGAGGGTCATGACCTCCGGGATGGTGCACATTGGAATGTGCACCGTTCCCGGAGGTCGAGGGCGGAGGAGTAGGTACAGAGAGGGCAGTCCAGGAGGCTAACAGGACCGTCAAGAGACTGAGCTACTAAGAACAGATATGAAGTCATGAATGTGAACCAGGGAGGTATATCAGGAGAGTCCGATCCCCCCGTTCAGCCGAGACGGCATCCACTATGGGGAACTGACTGGGATGCGGGTGGGGCAAAGGATGGGCTCTAGAGCAAAGGCTTTTTCAGGAGCCGGCAGAGCCCTCCGGTAGCTGAGGGTTCAAATGCAAATAGTGAGGGTTGGAGGAAGCCTCGCAGAAGAAGGAAAAAGAAGCAGCTCAATATAGGATTTATAAACATGCAGGAGGGCAGAAATAGAATGATAGTGGGAAAAGATTGCGGAACAATTAAATGATGAAGATTTTATAGTGTATGGATTGGCAGAGACGCATCTTAGAGATATGGAGGAACCACCCTACTTGGCAGGTTATTTTTGGGTGGGATGCAATCGATGTGATAGAGTGAACGGAAAGGAGGCGGATTGGGAAGTGCCAGTGAAAGGACAGGGCTGGGAAAGGGTGAAGGAAAGCTGCAGAGAACACATGTGGTTAAAATGTCATATGAGAGGTTTAGACACGCTCATAGGATTTGTTTATCTGAAAACGGGAACTGATTCAAGAGAGGAAAATACACAGCACTTGACGTGTATTTCCAAAGATATTGGAGAAATTGGCATCTAATCGGGAAATAATTATTTTAGGAGACATGAATGCACACTTAGAAGACTTCGACGGATATACAGATTCAACAGGGAGGATGCTACAAGAATTCTGCGATGCTCTTGATCTAGTGCTTGTTAACGCCCAAGTAAAATGCGACGGAAAAATAACGTGGGAGAGAAACAATTCGCACTCAACAATTGATTACTGTCTAATGTCTAGCAAATTATATAACAGATTAGGACACATGGAAATAGATTAGGAAGGCACGAAAAGCTTAGGAAGTGATCATAAGCGACTTAAAATAAAGTTTGGTACAGCAGAACCAGAGACACAAATTCTTGAACGAGAAAGTAAATCGACCCTAAACGACGCCCAACTACAAGAAGTGTCAGAACGAATTGAGACTATAGTATCCAGACAACTGGAGAGAGAATGGACATATGACGATTTAGTAAACACATTTTAAAAGAAAGTGTAGAAGTTCAAAATCAAACACAGAGGAAGAAGGAGAAGGAAACATACACTAAAAAGCTGGTGGGACAGAGAAGTTAAGGCGGCCATAGCAGGGCGACAAGAGACCTCAAGGGAACACAGATTGGCGAAGAAAAGGAAGGAAAAACTCATTGAAGTAGCATAAGAATTAGATACATTCCACGAAGAAAAAAAAGAGAGGCCTCTGCCCTAAGCCAGGCCAAGATTGGTGGAGCTGGGGTGCGCGGATGATGGAGGTATATCAAAATAATAGGAATGCAGCAAATAGGTTCTGGGACATTAGTGCGAGAAAAACGAAGGGTTAAATTGTTCATTGACCACAAGCGAAGGCATAAGTGTAGAGGACGAGGAGGCAAAGGAATTTATTAGGCAAACAATCGAGACGACATTCGCAGAACTTGAACCGAACGAGATTGAACAGAACACAAGACGAGACGAGAAAACTAACACAAGATGAGAAAACTAATGAGATAACTAAGACGACCACGGGGGAATGGGACATAGCAGAAAGTACCGGCTGAAACGGCGACAGACCCAGATGGCATAGGAAAAAAACTAGTCAAGTACGCTCAAAAAAAAAGAAAAAAAGAAGAGCAAAATATAGTTAAGAAAAGGCAGCTGATCGAATAACAAGGGGGGGGAGGCACCCAATGATTGGACAACTAAGCTGAATTAAATTACTATATAAAGGCGAAGGAAATAAGGATAGCACAGCATCACACAGACCGATAACAGTAACTTCGGTCCTGTAGAGACTAGCGATGCAGGCAGTACAAAGACGAATGGAAGAATGGGCAGAAAACATTTTAGGTGGGCTACAGAACGGGTTCCGAAGAGACAGAAGATTAGATGTTACCATTTCCATCACCACTGAATTTATGGAGGCGGTACGGATGAGTAAAAAACCGTTATGGATAGCATTTCTAGACATTAATGGGGTGTACGGCAATGAGAGTCAGGAAAAAGAACTCTGGGTACAGCTGAGAGAGTATGATTTAGATTCTCATTTGATTAGGATTTTACAACAGGTATACACAAATAATAAGGTTGTTATAACAAGGGAAGCAGTAATAACAGAACCGACATAAATTGAAAGTGGACTCAGCCAGAGTTGCCCCGTATCGCCTCTGCCTTTTATGATATACCTGAGTAAAACGGAAAATAAATTAGAAGAGTGAAATTTAGGTTTTGATTTGTCATGTATATATAGAGAGGGAAAAACGTAAACCAAGTTATGCCTGGTATGTTCTACGCACACGACATTATACTGTTATTAGATAGCCGGGACAGGTTACAGGAGCTGAATAAGATCTGTGGAGAGGAGGAGACTCTCTGGGACTGAAATTAAGCAGCGACAAGTGGGGAATAATGGTTTGCAACGATGAACCCACTGAGAATTCAACACGTTTTAATGAGAACGGATAGAGAAGTATAAATACCTAGAAGTATGGGCGAATGAGGGAAAGCAATACCTAGAAGAACAGGAAGAAAATAAGCCAAAGAAATGAAAAAAGAATGCAGCAATTGAAAAGCAATGAAAGTGCAATAGGTATGATGGCAAGGGAATATGGAAAAGGAGTAATGGTGCTGGGGTTTGCAGACGAAAATGAAAGAATGGACGATAAGTGCACCTTAATATCAAGAGAAGACTGGATGACTCATGGAAATTATTTAGGGAAATTGAATGACGTACTATCGGGTTAAAAATGAAATTCGAACAAAGGAGCCCTTGACCGTCGACAAATGCTGCGCCCCCAGGAGGCATCTGGAAACTGATACAACTTTGGTGTGCAAAGTAGAACGCTGCGAGTGTGTGCGTCCTATTCCGATGTTTTCGATCTGGATGAGCATCGTACCGGCGTGCGGTCGTGTAACACTACGGCGTGGTACACGTTAAAGACCCCAGGATAGCGGTTGTACTGCACTGGTTAAATTGCTCATCTACAGCGAGTGACTCGTCGCAACTTTAAATGGCTGACCAACTACACGCTGTATAAATATCCCCACAACCCCTATTCCGGTGTGTTTGAACCTCGCCCAGCATAAGCCGGAGTCCAGGCTGTGCAAGCGTTGTTTTGGAAGTTCAGTCACTGTTCGCATTTCATTCGAACCCGATAGTACAACTGACTAGCACAGCTAGGAACGCATACTAGGCTTGACCAGAGGAAAATTGGCGACTCTATCGCCGGGGGTGGTGAGGCGGGCTGTGACGTTTTTTATTTTTTGCCTGATGCCCCAAACGCCATCCTGGTGATATCTCGTACCGCGTGGTGGTATAGTTACCAAAACTGCAGAGGGGAACGACATTGGCTCAGAAGGATAAAAGGAAGAGTAACACTTTTGGTTTCTAGGCTTGGTGGCGCAAGCTACCGCCCGTTATAAAGGGTTCAGCCGTTAGCATCCATCCATTCATCCGATACGCCTCTTCAGCCCCTTGTTTTCGACGTGCTCCCAAACTCCCATAGCTGCACTCTGAAAAGTGAACTGCGTCTACTTTCCTGCAAAGCACCTGGAAGAAAGAGCCAATCGCTGTAATTAATGAAGGGTGCTCGGTCAATGACAAGGTTATCAATATGTTTAGAGTTTAGGGGTGTGCGAGTACCGGTTCAAATCGTATAACACTGCGTCATTCATAACCTTCGCCGTGGAAGGGAAAGCCACGAACTGCAAATTTTCTTAACAGTGCTAAAGCTATCGAACTTTAGACCTACCTACCTCTCTAGAACATTTTCCCCACGAAAACACTCTGCGCTATGCCACCAAGCACACGCGGTGTGACATTCTTACGTCATCAGTGTTATGGCACAGACTGCAATTTTAGGTTTGAACACTTTTTCTTCAACTTAGTCATTCGCCAAGCTCCCTCGTATAGACTACAGTTGTTTGCTCTTCCGAGTACTTTGCGAGAAAAGCGGACGCATTGCATCTCTTCTAATCCGTTTCATCTTGGGTCCGACCGGGGTCGACGCTACGACCGTAAGGAGCCGATCAAGCAGCGCCAAAGAGTGCATCGTCACGGCGCTTATCGTCTTTGTTCGCTTGCAAGTTGGCTGGCTATCAACGACTGAAGCAAACGTTCACAGTAAATGCGCCAGGATCTCGCGCTTTGTTTTTTGTTTTTTGTTTGTTTAGTGCCCGATTGATTTAGCCAGTAATAGGGAACCCTCAAACACAACGACGAGCACAGTGATGATGCACTTTTGCAGCTGCTTGATTGATCCCATTAGCTTGTAACGTAACGGCTGCGTTTGGACTTAAAGGGCAATTCCGGTCCATATTTTGTAATTTGGGATTACGACTGCTTTTCATCTAAAGTAGTGTCCCTGAATTACAAGGAATATATATATTTTCTCGATATTTTGTCTAGTTTTATAAATATCATGGCTCAAAGTTTGGTGTCGGGCGTCTACGGCAAAAGCGAAATTATCTGGCTAGAGGGATGGCAACACTGATCATCAGCCGTACGGCCGCGACGTGACAAGAATGCTGCACCAGTGTTCCTTGACTATAGGCTAACCCGTTTGCCGCCACTAAAGAGCAGCTGGTCGCATCGTTCAAATCGGTTTTAGCCCTGTACGCGGTTTTACTTTGACGTAATAATTCGGCCGTGATCACAATTCGTGCCACTAAAGCGACAGCAGTCACTTATTTTGGTTTCAGTTTTCGACAGGAGTTGCCCCTTAAGCTGGAGCGAAGTATAGACTTAGTGGGAAAAGGGGAAGTGGGGATGCACGCACGAAGTTGCAAAAGCTTCTTGCAAGGCCACACACAGATACGTATTATGTACGCGTTCAGCAGGCAACAATAAAACGAGGTTTGGCGTTTGTTTTTTTGGCGGTCATTATATCGGTTTAAATTGCTCGCGTTGCCACTGCAGATCATTTTCAGAAGCGCCGCAGGCAATGGATATCGCGACTGCGGAAACGATCTTCTACAGCTTCTCTGCTGTTTGCTGGCAACAAGGAAAAAGCGCATATTTCAGATCGGTTATCGGCGGTCATGAAACACATCATCCGAAATTGCAAATTGATTTTTTTGATCGATCGATATTTGTTATACAGCGTCCGACTTCCAGTAACCGCTAGTGGAGTAGATTTTTGTAGCGTAGATTTTTGTAGGCTAAATGTTATTTCACGTGGAGAATACGATATCTCTCCCGAGAGACGTTAAGCAGGAAGCGATGGAAACTGCACCCAGAGCTGGAATGATTTCAATTTAACATGAAGCTGACTGCTTTTATAACATTTTTTTTAATTTTCGTTCAGAGAGCTGATCTCATTACACTCTGGCGAATGAGGAACACATCAAAATGCACAGTTCAATATTTGGGCGGTTATTTTATTTTTCGTGACTACACAGCTATTTTCACTTCGGGTCTGTAGCTCTGCTCACTTTGTAAATTAAAAACTATCACCGTCGTATTATTAAAAAAAAAAATTCCCGTTTTTTGCGACGTGACGCTTCAATTTCCCCCGCTAAATTTAGCGGGAGAAATTGTGACCTCACGTAAGAACGTGATCTTCGCTGCTTTCCAAGGGGTCTCGCGTAACGCTGTGACGTCACACGGCTTCGTAACTTCATGCGAACGTTACGCGGTCTCGTAGCGTCAGGTGACGCTACTTGAAGCGTTTCATCCGGTCAAGGCAGCAAACAAATGATGACGTCATAAGACACGACGTGGCGTCACGCGAGCTGACACTGTAAACGTCACGTTAGTGTTTCCCGCAAAATGTAGCGGGGGAAGCTGCGATGTCGTTGGACGTTAAGTGAAGGCACATCACCCGAGACCGTGACGTCACGTGAAAAGTATCTCCGCTAAATTTTTCGGGAAGCGTTGCCCCTTTTTTAAACTTACCATACGCTTAAAATAGAGACACTTAGAGTGTTTGACAGTCTAAAAAGAACGCCGGGTGTGAATTATTCAGAGTTCCTGCTTGGCGATTGGTCCTTTCCCCGTTCATGTCGGCCAATGCCGTAATCCCGGTGGCTGCAGAGCTTGATGCTTAAATTCAGAACGCCCTGCATTTCTTAGGCTGTTAATGCATGACTATATGCAGAAAGCAAGTTGCCTGCTTCTGGTGCAGGAGTTGCACTGACGTCAAAGCGACGCCGAGCTCTGATTGGCTTCGGTCGAAATGATGGCAGGTACACATCAATATTACATGCCTTAAGGTCTACCCACTATTTTTTTTTTATCAGCCAATAAGAGATCGTTTTTCGACGACGCAACCCCCGAGCAAGAAGCAGACGATCTTGGGCGCCGCATGGGTAGACGTACTGAACCGGCAAGGTGTCCCAGCTACGGTGGAGACGCCAGTCGCCATCTTAATGAAGACTTGACTGGCAGCTGTCTAGATGTCCATACGGCAAATATGACTTTTGTTTTCCGTTTCTTTGCTGTTGTCGCGATCTTCCCCTTTTTTTTGTTTCGTCATTTGCACCTGTGGCATACAACACTGAGCATAAGAAACTACCAAGAAAAAAAACGCTGTGGCTAGCGTTACGTCCGGACGGAGCACTGAAACGCGTATACCTAACCCCCCCCCCCCCCCCCGCCCTCCTCTCTCTTTCCGTGAACCTAGGGAAGGCGGAGATTCGAACGTAACTTGGGTTACGTCGGACGTAACGCTAGACACTTCGAAAAAAAAAATACTCGCATCGTGGAAGGTTGATTATCCGACATGATAATTAAGCGTTTGGCGTTTGTTTGACAAGCGGCTTTACATAAGTCGCCGCCGGTTAACTCGTTTGTTTTCTTTTCCACTCAGAATCTTCCCCATCCCTCTTTCGCACTCTTGCGCTTGTCCAGCCCGATCCTTTATTGTTTGTTTCAGCTCCTTGCGCATTACTCTGCCTTTTTTAGCTACTTTTTTGCATCTTTCAGCCCATCTCTCCTCCTTCCCCACCTTCTCACTCCCTCCAGCACGAGTGCCACAACCAGCAGAAACAGCGTCTGGAAATTAACGTTTTGTTAGGAACCTTGTTAGCCAGCTAACGCTTCGCAGTTTGCCTGAACAACCGACGACCCGCGCTGCGGTACTAATGAGGAAAATATAACGTACCGATTAGTGGGAGGGGATAAAGTAACCTTATACTGTTCACTCAGTGTAGGTGTGTGTGTGTGTGGGGGGGGGGGAGGGGGGATGGGTGGGTGTCTTTTTAATTATCAGTCCCAATCTTATTTTCTCCTTGCTTCCTTTTTTTGGAGGAGTCGGTGCGAGCCCGTGTTGAGGCTTGCCGCATAGCGTAAATTAAATTTATGCCCCCAAAATATGGAAAAAAAACTATAATTAAATTAAGGCTTCCTCTTTTATTCTACGTATTTTGTAAAATTTTCTTTGTAGGTGCGTTTGTTGCAACCGCGCTATTGTGTTGCTTTATTTAAAGGCGGCATATAGGGCTTTGAATAATCAAGCTTTTTTGTTCTTAGTAATCCAGTTTTAATTGGAAAAAATTAAGTTTCGGTTTCAGATAGGAACTTGCTGGGTATCTTCTAAAACAACGAAAGAAACCAGTGCTATATATATTTTACGAAAGCTGTACTGTTCTACCGCGCCAAAACAACAGCAATAACGACTACAACAACAAGAGAACCAGTTAGGTTTGGACTAGCAGACGCGAATTTGACACAGTCAATAATGCAACCTCCCTTCTCTCGGTTTCCCATTGGCTGTTAGTCGCGCTATATTCCTGCCAATAGGAATCGCTAACCTTCGAAATGTGTTCAGACTGGGAAACCTCCCAGTCTGAACCCCAGTCCCAGTCTCCCAGTTCTTGGGAATTCGGTAAGAGCGCTTCGACAATGACCAGGACGATTTCGAATTGTAAACAAGAGGTTTATCTTCGATACATAATAACTCAGTTACCGAAAACTCATTAAGCTCTCGGTTATCCCAACCGCCTCGTATCCCCCTACAAGTGTGTTTTAAGACAGTACCAACTGTGGCGTCGATCGTTATATCAGCTCTATACTTTTTGTTTTCTCGTGTTTTTGGCATACTTCGATCCATATTTTCTTTCTTTCGCCGTCTTTTATTCCTCTTTGTTCTTCGGTGCCTTTCACTGAACAAAAAATTTAAAAACAAAGGTTACATAAGTTATATCACGAAGCTCAATGTATCGAAATCGAATCTCCCCGCAGGCTGTCTCCCCGTGCCGCACGATGAATTCATGTATTCTATACGTTATTCAGGAGTCCGGGGAAAGGAACCTTAACTTGAAATGGCCGATGCACGTTCAAGGCTAATGGAATAGTTTATTTGGGAGCGCAAGCCCGCGCGACCGAAGACGAGCGACGCGTGATTTTCTCAGCGGCCCGACAACACCAGCTGGGGTGGAATAACACACACAGACGGCCCAAAACCTCGCGAGGTGATTGACCGGCCAATCTTCGTCGCGACGGCAGTCGCCATTTTGGTCCTTTCAAATCTCCGAAGCTTCGAAAGGTTCGTTGCACTAGTCGCGCCCAAGATCGCTATGAAGGTTCGTCGTACGAAAAGCGCTCCTAGCTAATATACGCGCTTCTGGCACTGCCTATGCGATCAACTTATCAATAGCGTTTATCTCCACAAATCTCTTACAATTATGCGCCTTGAAATCGAGGAGGTGGGGACGAGAGAGCGCGTGTGACGCCAGAACGCCGAGCTCTGATTGGATGAATTAGTGGGTAGACCTAAAGCTAGATGCCTTTGCTTCCACTGCACTTGTCTAACACGTTAAAATGCGAGAGCCAAAACCGACGGACGCAGGCAATTTGTGTTCTAACGAGTTCGACAAGTGCAGCGGAGACAAAGACTTCCTTTGTCTCCACTAAGTCATTCGATGCCAAAGGGGATGCGGTAGTGTTTTCATGCCTGGGTTATGTACAAAAATTATTTGGCATAAAAAAAAAAAAACTCTAAACTCGTAAACTGTTTTTTTTAAATAAATTTTATTTTTGCTGATCTTACGCTCTAAATACATTATAAGTAACATACATAGATTTAGGGGCAGCCTAATTACTTTAAAATATGCCCTACCTTAAATTAAAATAGAGATAATGAAAGCCGCCATTTTGAGTACAAATAAGGGCTCAAAAAAGAGACTTAATGATAATTTAAGACAAACACCCGAGATGAACTCGTTTGCACTCTAACTTATTTTTGAATTTGGGTGTGAGCTACAATACATTTTTCTCTCGTAAGTCTAATAATTGAATTGCTTGTATTAGATTTTCAAAGCCTTGTTTTGTTGCGTTTTAAATAAATGAAAAATTCTCCAGTTCATTAAAAACAAAAAAAAACCAATGTGGGCAGCGGTGTTTGGAATTTTTCGAAATGGACAAAAGTTCAATTCACCTCATCTGTTCAACCATAGCCTCCTCTATACTCACAGAGCCTGGCAGTTCGACGAAAGAGCCATAGAGTGCCCGGTCGCAGAGTTGGAGCGCGAGGATCTGGCAGCACAGAGCATTTCTCGGGGAACCAGGACGTCAGCGCACAGCTTTCGCAGCGGCGAGGTCCCGAAGCGTTGTTTTCGAACCCGAGGAGAAAAGAAGCGGTAGCGCGAGGAACGCGAGAAGCACGAGCGGACATTCCATCGCTCGGGAGAAGTGTGTTTCGGCGTCTCGCCGCAGCGGGGCGCCCGTCACGTGGCTCTCCTCTCATCTGGTGTCTGCTGCTCTACCTTTTCAAATTCGGCGGCCCCTTCTTGGGTCGATCTGTCAGGCTTTGTCAGTGTAGAAGAGACTATGGTTCAACATCTTAAAAAAATTATAAAATCACTTTTTGTTATTGAGAATTTTTTCTTTTAAAGCGGCTTTGACAATTGGCGAAAACCGCGGGCTTCTGCTGACAGGCTCTTTTCAGAGCCATTAATTGCTGTTTATCTGGAGCTTGCTTTGGCAGCCTCCCGTGTCTCAAAAGTGCGGTCTAAATAGCGTCCAAAGTGACGCATTGTGGCTGTTTCCCACCAACCGCGACAAAAAAGGTCTCGGAAGCAGCGTCCGAAGATACAACCGACCAGCGAAAGAAAGCATATGACACGCAGACGAAATCCCCCGGCTGCAAGAGCGCCGTCAGCGTTGTCGTTATGCAACCGCGTTTTTTTTTTATTTTTGTTACTTGAAGTTTTGCTATCATTGTCTGCCTTTATTTTCAAGCCAAAGGTAGCTTACAAGAAAGATTATGTTCGTGTCAATAAACCACGGTCGACGCGGGCCCTTTCGATATTTCTTTAAAAGCAAACCGAAACCAGATCTCTGACCGAAACAAGGAGGTAGCTCCATCTATCAATAGGAGCGGCAAACACACCCCGCACCTCCACTTGGTCGTCTGCGTCGCCGCCCGCCGTTGACCCAGGCAAGTTTCTTGGCCTTATGTTTTACAAAAAGAGAACTACGCTTTGTAATTTTACGGGGAAAAACCGACCTGTGAAATACACATTTGACGAAAAGTTTAGATTGCTACGTGCAGGCGTCGATTTTTACGGTCCATTTTAGATCGAGCCTGGTGACTTAAGCCACCTATATATATATATATATATATATATATATATATATATATATATATATATATATATATATATATATATATATATATATATATATATATATATATATATATATATATATATATATATATATATATATATATATATATACAAAACATTCAGATTGGTTCTTTCTTCACCGATGAAAAATTATAACAATGAACTCGCTTCGCCATTGAACTTAAATGTATTTTGATAGAAGCCAGACTTGTACGTAACGCCTATCGATTACATTTTACTGTAATATTGTAACGCTTCAATTACTTCCTTTAACGAGTAACGATCCTTGTAGTTCAATTATTTTTTGCTATAATCGATTACAAAATTACCGACTACAATGTTTCTCAATTTGTTTTCTTTTCTTTCTTTTTTTGCAAATGGGGGGGGGGGGGGGGGGGGAGGGAGAGGGGTCAGATGTGCTCGAGTCACTCAGCTCTGGACAACGGTCAATTTTGTTTCTCTATTTCGAAACCACTGAGCACGGGACCTCGAGGATTAGTAAGCCACCTCACCATGCTTCGTTTCCTGGGTACATTGTTTTTTGGTACACCGGAGACTACGTCCGGGTATGAAAAATGACCTTATCCAGCCTCTTGTAGAGTAATGTATTTCAACAGCGCTCTTTTTATTTTATTTCTATTTTCACGAGAGGGATTGGGTTTGCTGGCGTCACTCACTCAGCTCTAAACAAAAACGGTCAAGGCTTTCTTTTCTTTTTTTTTGCAGAACAACTGAGCGCGAGGTTCCAAAAATTATGCAACCGTAATAAAAGAAAAAAAAAGGTTTAATGAAAAGTAACGTGGGAAGTAATCGAATACTTTAGAGTAATTTTTCGATTACTTTTTTAAGGCTAGTAATTGTAACTGTAATCGGTTACTTTTTACAGTGAAGTAATTGTAATTGTAATCGGTTACTTTTTTCAGTAAGGTGTAAAAGTATGGATAGAACTAAGATATATTGAAGTTCGTTGTTGCATCCACCAAGAGGCTCATCTTTATAATAAAAAGAAAACAGTTTCTCAACAAAAACAAAACTTAATCTTTAATTTTTTTGATATGCAAAACAGATGAGATGAATTGAACTTTTGACTCTTTCGAAAGTTCTGAGCACCGCTGCCCACATTGCTTTTCATGGCTCTCAATGTGGCCGTTTCTGCATAAACCGGAGATTTTGATATTTAATTAAAACTCAACAAAACGAGGCTTTGAAATTTTATTACAAGGAATTCAATTATTAGACTTAAGCGAACAAGCGGGAAAATATTGTAGCTAACACCTGTAGCGTTCTAAAAATACAATTCGAGATAGCTTACGAAGTAGTTCTTTACTCGATCCGCCATTTGTAGAATCCTCCCTCCTCTTCTTTTTCTATCCCTGCTCTGCCTGGTTTCCTCTTCTTCAACGTCCATCATCTAGCTGTCACATTATACCGACCTTTTTTACTCATTCCTCCTGGGATGATATGGAAACACATTTCCGATGGTGGCGCATTCAGTGACATTTGTTGAAGTGGCGTACCATATTACTTTTAGGACACCTTGCGTGGTAGCCGTTTTCGTCACTTGGTAGGGCCCGGAAAACTTTGTGTGTGTTCCATGAATGCCTTTCCTAACAATGACAAAATCCCCCACTTGAATGTCAGGGACTGAGCGAAATCTTTTGTCAAAGTTTTTCTTCATTCTTTTCCTATAGAGCTCTTGCTGTTTATAAGTCTTCTTTTCTTCTGTCAGCACTAGATCATCTTTGATGCCAAGTTGCACATCTGCCGGCAAGTAAGGTACAAGTCCGAATGCCGCATAGTTGGGACTGCAGCCTAGGGCTGTAGTATGTGAGCGGTTATGATGGGCCACTGCTGCCTCAAGGGCACACTTCCAACCGCCGACGAAGTTCGGGTACATATGCAAGTACTGCTTCAAGTCTCGAATCAGTCTTTCTGCGAGGCCATTCGCTTCCGGGTGATATGGGGCAGCAAAGCGCAGTTCGATTCCCCTTGATCTTGCCCATTGCTCCAGTTTTTTACTCCGGAACGCAGGACCATTGTCTGAAACAATTACCTTGGTGTTAATAAACATGTCCCTTTCTAGCAGTGAAATGACGCTGTTTGCGTCTTCTTTTCCTGGTCTTGAGGCAGCGATGCGCGTACACTCGTCTATGGCTATAAGAAAAGCTTGGGTTCTAGCCACTCCCTCACCCTTCTTTCTTAATTCGGCAAAATCCAGATGGACTACTTCGAATGGGACATCCGAGTGAATTGGCAAAGTCATCTCATTGTATCGTTGCTTCTGCTTGGCTTTATTCATCTGGCATTCGTGACACGAACGCACATACTGGTAGATGTCTTGCTTCATTCCAGGCCAGCAGAATCGGTGAGCCAGTTTACTATACGTCTTCCAAAATCCATCATGGCCGCCTGATTCTGGACTATCATGGTATAGCCTGAGAATGGAACTTACAGCCGTGACTGGAACTTGAAATTTGCCATCGCTGAAAGTTAGATCTTCGGTTCCCTCCCACAGTCGAGTGTAGAAGACCTCCTCCGTATCATGTTTCATCTCGGAAATCGACAGACGAGACAATGCATCTGCATCTTTCAGATGAACTCCTGCCCGATGAAATACTTCAAACTCGAATTGTTGGAGTTCGTTTATCCATCTAGCTGTTTTTCCTTTCGGTTCAGTCATGCATAGGAGGAACGTTAATGCTTGGTGATCCGTGAAGAGTTTGAACTTGTGGCCCTCGAGGTACGAACGAAAGTATCGCACGGCCTTGAGAACAGCTAGGGCTTCTTTTTCTGTAGTTGTGTAATTTACTTCAGGCTTAGAAAAAGTATATGAGTGATACCCTATGACGGAGAGCTGTTGAGATGTTGGCTTTGTCGGATTACGCTGATAAAGAACAGCACCTGTACCATAGTGGGATGCATCTGTGTTCAGTTCAAAAGGCAGGTCAAAATCAGGTAAAATCAATACAGGATCAGAAGAAATCGCTTGCACTAGATGCTGGTAGGATTCTTCACACTCGTTGGACCATTCGAATGGTACATCATGTTGCGTTAGTCGCGTAAGGCACCTTGTCTTCTTTGCAAAATCCTGGATGAATGACCTGAAATGTCCGGCAAGCCCAAGAAACACTCTGAGCGAATGGACGTCAAACGGCTTTCGGAGGCTGGAGATCCGAGCAACGGATTCTTGCTTGGTAGTTTTAGACCTTCCGTCGAAGTTCCGCCCAAGAAATACCACCTTTCCTTGGAAGAATTCGCTCTTTTTTACGTTGATCTTAAGATGTGCCCCTTTTAAAGCTTCCAGCACGTATGCCAGATGGTGACCGTGATCTTCTTGACTCTTCGAATATACAATTATGTCGTCGATATAGACGTTACAGAACTTTCCTAGAAATGGGCTTAGTAGTTCGTTCATCATCTTTTGGAACCAGGCTGGTGAATTCTTCCAGCCAAAGGGAAGTCTGTTGTACTCGTACACATCAAATGGTGTTACGAATGCAGTATATTTCTTGTACTCTTCCCTTAAAGGAACTTGTAAAAATCCTTTACACAGGTCAATCCTAGAAAATACTGTGCATCCTCCTGTCTCATCGATGATGTTGTCAATTCGGGGCATTGGAAAAGGAAAAAGTTCGGTTTGACGATTAATCATGCGATAATCAGTACATAGCCTTAGTGATCCATCTTCCTTCGGCACGATGGTTATTGGTGATGCAAAAGAGGATACCGAGGGTCGGATGATTTCGGCATCCAGCATGTCTTCTAGTTCCCTCTTTAGCCAACGTTTTTTTTCTAATGACATGTTGTATGGCTTCCGTCTGACTATGGTGGTATCCGCCAACACGAATGGTACTTCGAAACAAGTGGTTGCGGGAGGGTATTTACCCACAGGTATTATTTCTGGGTAGTTGATGAGTATATCATCAACCGATCCCACATATTCTACCTTTTTCTTTGCCCTGGCAAGGTTTGTGTCAGATACTTGGACCGTATCGTCCCAGTATAGGTTGATGTGCATTTTCTTCATATCGGGCCGAGACAGTAGCAAGTCATAATTTAGTCCATTAATTACTAGAGCTTCGGTCTGGACTTGTTGGGATTCATATTGAATGGTCAGGTGAATCCATTTGTTGTGTATTTTCTTTCTTCCGTCGTAGCCTTGAACCTCGATTGCACGACCCTCAAAAGTTCTTTCAGGATCGACAACCTCTTGGTTAACTATAGTCACAGACGCTCCGCTGTCGACGAGAGCTTTTAAGGTTCGTCCATTCACATTTACATTTATATACAAGAGTGTTGATTGGGACAAACAGACAGTCTCCATTGTTGTCAAGGGGTGGGACTGTACACCCTCCTTTATCCGTTTTTTGTGGTTGTCTGGACTTCAGCCGTTTCGCGGTCCTCAAATGTTGCTACGTGAGTCGCTGACTGCTTCTGTGGCACAGCTTGTGGATTCCAATGCGAAGGCTTTTGTCCAAGACTTCCATATCTGTGCGACTGAGGGTTGCTTCAGTAGGCTTCTGCGCTGCTCGGGGCCACGCATCTAAGCAGAGATGTTGAAAACAGTCCAGAAGGCCCTCCACAGTTTTGGGTGCTTTCACTTGGACCTGTTTTTGCAGCTCTTTCGGAAGCCCGTGAATAACCAGCGGGACTACGGATGAGTCTGGTAGGGAGTAGTCTGCCATCTGGAGCAATCGTCGTTTTTCATAGAAATATTCCATGACACTTCCTGCTTTGTACTTGAAGTATATAGCTTTATCCCACTTCTCCACGGGATTCTCTTGAAATGCCAAATGAAAACTCCTTTTCCACTGTTCCCAGGAGTCATTGAGATGGCCCGTTAGGTGGAGCTCATACCACGTTTTCGCCATTCCGGTGAGAAAAAGTCGCAGATTTTTTACTTTGTCATCGTCGGAACGCCAGCCATTCTTCTCACTAGCGTATTCATAAAATGACAACCAAGCTTCAGAGTTTGTTGTGTGACCATCAAACGGGTCCGGCTTTACCATTCGAAAGCGTGGAGCTTCCTGGTTTCGTGAAAGTCCGACAATGGCTTGAAGCAGTTGTTGGTTTTGCATTATTTGTTGTTGTTGTGCAAGGAGGATCTGGTGGACGAGGTGATTCGGGTCCTCGGGGTTAGTGACAACAGCACGCTGAATGCTTTCGAGCTCAACGAAGTTGTTTTGGGGATAGGCCTGGTTATTGTCTTGGGGACAGGCCTGTAAGTCACTTTGAGTTCCGAATTGGAAATCGCTCCGAGAGTTCGATTGGAACTCGCCTTGGGTTCCGGTTTGAGAGCCGCCTTGAGGACCGGAGGGGAAGCGGAAGCCGTCTTGAGGATTCACCGGGCCCTCCTCCATGGGCTCTATGATGAAGGTCTGAAAATCAGCTACCTTTAGGTTGACCTTGACGGTCCTTTTCTGTAGGATGGCACTGACGTCCATTCCTGTCTTGTCAGAAACGAGTTGAATCAACTCCTGAGTAGTGATCCGAGGTGGTAGTGGAAATGCCTCCTCGTCTTGTGGCTGGCATGATGAGAAGACGAGCTCTTCTCCGGCGTCATCTTTTGTAGTGAGGGTGATCCACATGATAGGATCCTGTCGGCTGCGCCAAAATGTAGCGTTCTAAAAATACAATTCGAGATAGCTTACGAAGTAGTTCTTTACTCGATCCGCCATTTGTAGAATCCCCCTCCTCTTCTTTTTCTATCCCTGCTCTGCCTGGTTTCCTCTTCTTCAACGTCCATCATCTAGCTGTCACAACACCCAAATCCAAATAGACTAAAAACAAAAAAAACAACAACAATATAATGAAGTCTCATTTTTTAGCTCTTATTTAGACTTAAAATGGCGTCCTTCAATATTCGTATTTTGATGTAAGGCGCGCAGTACATATTATAAGAAATTAGGCGCCCACCTAAATGCATGTGATGAGCAGTCGTTCTTTTTTTTTGCAAGGTTTTTTTAATACATAGGTTTTATACAAATTCTAGAAACGTAGAGCATGATATCAGCGAAGATAAAAGTCTTTTTAACAATAAATAAACTACTAGGAGTTCAGAGGCTTCTTTATCCAAGTTACGTTTTTTGGTGCATTTCTCAGAAACGAAAAAGTTGCCGCGCATCCTTTAGCATGGTGTGAACACACAGCACTCTTCTAACGCACTTGAACGCGAACGCCCGACGACAGCGTTCCGCGTTCTAACTCGGTCGACGGGAGCAGTGGAGACAAAGGCAGCCATAGCTTTGCACGTACCCCCTAATCAGACCAATCAGAGCTCGGCGTTCTGCCGTCACCGCTCGCTCTCCTTTCCTCCTCTCCCGCAGTTTCTCGGCGCACATTGTTCTTCTCGCTTTTTCCGAAACAAGAAAATTTTTATTATTTTTTTTTTCAATGCCGCCAAAGATTGGTTCCGTTGTTTGTGGTGGCAGCGGTGTGTGTGGATGACAAAATCTCGGCATGCGAGAAATTGTCCTCATAAAGCGGCCGGTCACCGGGAATTCCGATCGGCTCAGCAAGAATGGAGAGGGGTCAAAGAGAACCTGTGAATAACTGTGTATTACAAGAACCAAAATGGCGTCCATATAAGGCACTTGGCGCTACGTTCCCAGGATCCAGAAACTTTAGGCGTGACGACGTGTATGGAGCGTCTTATCATCGTTCAGCAGCCATCGAGATTATGGCATTATCCGTTAAGAACACAGAAAAAAAGAATCGCGAAAGAAGAGGGGGCACATAATAAGGCCCAACCTGCGTTTCTTAATTTGACGGTGACAATAATTACAAATTACAAATTTTCGAAGGAAGCGAACTATCTCTTACTGATACTTCCTTCTAAAAACACAAGTTCCACACACAAAAAAAAAACACACACACAATAGAACAGACACACACAAATGTAAAGAAAGCAAAAACGAAACTCTTCCTTACCAAAGGTCGTCCAATCGAAGCTGACAATGTGTCGTTCGGAACTTACCCGACAAGAAACTACTACATTTACACAAAATATGGGTCTTTATTTTTTTCATTTTTGTTTCCCCGCCAGAGGCGAAAGAAGTCGAGGCTGAATTGGAAAGAGGAAGAAACCGTACAGCTGTCTTTTGCAGGACTCGCCCGCGAAATCGAAGGTGCGCCTAACGAAGTTCCCGCTTCATTTGGATACCCGCTCGACCCACTCTCCTCCAGTTTTCTTTATTTTTTTTCTCTTCAAAACGGGTTTTGAACGAGTATGTATGTGACACATTCTTTTCTTACTGGTTTCGGTGGCACCCCTTCGAGCTTTCTCAGTGGCGATTTCGTTTTCCTTTTTTAACCTCGCGGCTCGACATCGTTAACCACGGCGCAGCAAGTCGGATCCCAGCTTAAAACTGGCACGACGTTTTATCGTAATCTGAACCCCGACACAAGGAGAAAAAGAACAACGCACAAGACGACACAAAAATTTTCCGTCGTCTTGTCCGCTATTTTATTTCTCCTTGTCCCAGGGTTTAAATTATGATGTTTCCTAACCTGCATATTTTCGCTCCTTGCAAAGCGGTTCCCCCTTTTTTTTTCTTCTTTTTGTTTAACCTCGGCCTACCCGATAACATGTGCTTATTTATTCGCGTAGAACAAAGTTACGACTACCCAGTCAGGGGTGGTGACATTTTTACTTTGAATTTGATCGCGACTCGTTGTCAGAAAAAAAAAAAACAATACAGGAAGTTTTGAGAATTCTACATGCAATGCGCGAAGTAGTTCTTACATGATTTGGTTGTCGAAGAAAAACTGCTTTTTGCGTTTGAAACGTTTACAATAAACAGAGAAAGGGAATATTAGTAACGCTTCACAAAAAGCCGGACTTCTTTTCTTTTTACGTTTTTTTTAATTCGACGATACAGAAGGCGATAGCAGATGTCGCATGACTGGGCTCCTAGCACCATACTATACTTGCAACGCAAGCAAAACTACAACAGGGTGACACAAATGCAACATGAAAACTGCAAATACACTAGTACATACAGAACATACAACGCCACAACAAAAGAAAATAAACCCCATTAAGAGCCATTAAACAAGATGTAGGAAATACATATTCCATTGTTTCCTGAAGGTCTACGTAGAGGAAGTGTTTTCCAATACACCAATAAAGTCAAGGTAAAAGTTTAGGAGGTTTGGAATTTGCCAATTCAATAGTTGTGCGCCATAGCTAGTCCCGGTTCTAGTTTTACAAAATGTCTATGTCCCGATTGTAGTGTGCATCAGGGCTTGTATATGTAGGAAAAGAAATCGCAATCGGCTTAGAAAAAAAAAACGTAAACAAATCGCTAGTTATGTAAGTATTCAATATTCAGTATACAATTTGATTCAAAGTAGGAAAAAACATGATAGAAGATCGATACATTTTAAAGTGACAGTACGCCTTTTTTGTATTAGATATAGACTTTTATTATTATACTCTGTACGACTTATATTTTGCGGGCTCAATATTTCGCGATATATGTCAAAGCTGAAGTGTTGGAATAATTCGCGGGTTCTAATTTTCGCGACGCGGCGGGATTTCAACATAGATTTCAATGTGTTTACATTTTACCGGAATTGTTCGCGGAACCCATTTTTTGCGAATTGTAGGCAATTCGCGAAATTCGCGGAAATTAGGCCCCCACGAAAATTGAGTCGTTTACAGTATCTAGACGTAACCCTCCAGACAAGTAAACAATAATGTAGACGTGAATGGACAGTAGAAAAATAATGCTGACGTTTTAGCTACATAGGAAGTAATGTATGAAACCTATTCAGCTTGCCCACAGATTGTGCAATACTATGTTTCACACGAATTGCATGGAACGTCCAACGAAGGTTTTTATGAAACTGTGCTACTCAAAACTTGTAACCAGAAATCCTTTCTAATGATTGTGATTGAAATACGGTAAAACCCTTAATCTTCGCGAGCCCCTAATTTTCGCGAAGTTGGCCAATTTAAAAAATTTGCGAAATCTAAGAGCACGCAAAATAACAGTTCTTAAGAGTTTCAATGCAGGTGTCTAGAATTCGCGAAATTTAGTGGCCGCGACTATGTCCTTTGTGGCTGATTTGCCAAAAATAGGGGCTGTGAAAATAAAGGGTTTAACAGTATCAAGGAGCTAGTGAAATTAGTGGGTTTATTAATGGATAAGAAAACAACATATATGTATTTTTTTAATGTATAGAGGAAGATGATTGACGTGAAGCAGTTTGTATATATTTTTTGCCATATATTTATGATAGGAAGGGGTGATAAGTTTCTGGATGAAAAGAAAACATTCGTATCATCCGCGTTGAGGACGATGTCTGGAGAAATGGAAACAATATTGTTAATATAGAGAAGGAAAAATGCAGGTCCTAGCATGGGCCCTTGTGGAACACCATATTTTATATATTGCGTGCCGGAGGCTGTATTAATAATTACTACAAACTCTGTCCGATTTGTCAGGTAGTTGCGTAACAATTAGAAGGGGTTCCTCGTATGTGGCAGCTTAAAAAAAAGTATGTCGTGTGTAATAGAACTGAAGGATTTGTTAAAATATAAAAAAGATGACTATAGTATACAGTTGGTTCTCTATACCACTGACAAGTTTATTTCTAATGTCGAGTAAAGCAGGTTCAGTAGATTTCCTTTTCTGAAAGCCGTATTGGTTTGCAAAAATTAATTAATATTTATGAAAACGACTAACTATTCTCGAAATAATAACTTTATTTATTATTTTCAGAAAAGAAAGAGCGAGTAACAATGTAAGTCTATAGTTACCGATAGAATGAAAAGTGCAAAACCATGATTCTGGCAGTTTCCATCTTTTCAGGAAATACTCTTGTAGACAACACTAGACTAGTTAAATGGCATACTATGTTGCACATAAGGTCTGAAACTGCTTGAATTGGTGCCGACTCTATATAATAAAATCCACAAGAACAATTATTTTTAAGACCGCTTATTATGCAAACAATTTCTGTCGGGGTGGTTGGGTTAAGAAACTGAATCTGAGAGATGGTGCCCTATATTCTTCTTAAAATACTGAGAGGTCTTTACACCTGAAGCTACAAAGGCTAAAACATATCGATTAAACTCATTAGCGAGAGCTTTACCACTTAACGTTTTAGAGCGCAGCTCTTAGGCGCCCGTTTCCGGCTTGAGCGGCGTCGCCGTCGCCGTCAGCGTCGGCGTCGGCGTAACCGCGCGGTGCATGATGGGTAATTTTCCCCGCTAAATTTAGCGGAAAATTTTCCCGCTAAATTTAGCGGAAAAATTTCCCCGCTATATCTAGCGGAAAATTTTTTCACCTATTTTCATTTCAGCTGGTACACTGGTTACTGTTCTCCATAGTGGACCTCTTACGATACACCAAGTTTTCTGAGGGTCAAAATAAGTGTATGCACATTTATCAAGGTAGTAGCGAATGGACGGCTTCTTGATATCAGTACCTAATTTATTTCTAAACTTTTTTTCAACTAACTTTTTGTACTCCTTCAGAATAAATTTCTATCGCAACATAATATGAACTGACAGTACAGTTTGTTCCGAACTTTGTATATTTGCAGTAGGTCACGAGTTATTTACGGCTTTCATGCATTTTTACTCTGTTTAGTTGTTGCTCTAGAAAAAACAAAATCGCACAGTTAAATTTTTTTTTATTAAAGAACAGGTCATATAAAACGTCGGGATTTGCTAAATGGAATAAGTCGCTCCAGTCCACCGAAGATACTAGCTGACGAAAATATTGAATATTACTCTCCGTAAAAAACCGCGTGGTTACAATTGTATTTGTTTGCCGGGTGGTATGCGAGAAACTTTTTGGAATAAAACAAAAGAGCGGAAGATGATTACTTATATTACTTGTGAGTAGACCTGCTTTAGTGTCGTCTTTATAACAGCTTGTCAAACAAAGGTCAATCACTGTTTCACAAGACTTTGTGATGCGAGTGCCTGGATCAATTATATTTGAGGAACCATTTGAGGATATAATGTCAATAAACTCGTTGACCAAATGAAATGGCTGTAAATTATTGATATTAAAATCTCCCATAATCACTACACGCATTTGAAACGATAAAAGTCTAACATAGATTCAACAAACAAAAGAACTCATGGAGCGACCCAGAAGGGGGCCGGTGCATAACGGCAAACACGAATTCATTTGTTTTAATGAAGAGCGCGATTCAAAACTGGAATGAACAACCATGTACTCAGAGATGACCTTATGGAAAAATTTGTCCTTTAAATAAAAAGCAATTACACCACATTTTTTAAAATCTAATTTGTATATGGCTTCGCATCCCTAACCTCCAAATTGCACTACGTGGTGGACATTGGCCAACCACGTCTCGTTAAAAGCCGATACATCAAATTCATGATCATGATCTGATCTAAAGAAGTCAAGTAAATATTGATGTCATCATCTTTGTTCCAAGCTACGCACATTCAAGCGAGAAAAAAAGAGCCATGTTGTTTTATTGTTAGAGATCTGATACCACGGAAAGCATCAGCATAATGATAACGTCATTGAAGCCTCAAGACCGACATTCAGAACAACAGTCGCTTTTGCGACCTATGCACGGTTGATCACACAATTTATTGGAGATTGCCCTCGTCACAGATCTGAACGGCCTATTCGCCCGCAGCTTTCCGCATAAATACATGCCTATTCTTCTGCCACCGAAACCGATATCTTTTTACAGCGAACCTGTATATGGCTAGGTTCTGAAAATGTTTGCGTGCATGGACAGAGCGTGTAGATCAAAAGCGGCGCGGCCGCCGCTCCTCACACCACTTGTGCGCCGCTGATAACGCCCTAGCGACGTCATAAGCAGTTGCACTTTGGACTTGCTATGGGCAGGACGCGCGTAGTTCGCTGTGAGACCGAAGAACGTGCCCTCAAAGAGCGACAACGCGAGCAAAACCACGAACGCGCGGGAGCTAAAGTGACAAGAAGCCGCTGCCGCCGAACGCTCAGCGGCCAACGGGTCGGGACCATCGAACAGCAGCTCTCTGACCGACGAGGAACAACAGCGTGCCCGTCTAGAGCGTCGGCGACAGCAGAAGCGTGAGTGCAGTCTCACCGTACGCGTTACCCATCGCAGAGCAAGCCGAGTGAGCAGACGCATGTGCCGGGCAGACGGAAGATGGGACCGTCGCCGCGACGGTCCACGTCCTTCCGGCTACGTCCAAAGGAGACATTGAGACTGTTTTAAGAGACACCTTTGGTTGGATCTCTTCCGTCAAAGACAAGTCGATCGTCATAGTGGGAGACCTTAACATCGACCTATCGAGCCCCCATGGCAAGTGGATTGTGTCACTCCTGTTGAAACGGTTTGGAATTGAGGGCTACACGGACGTCAATGTGCCGACCACGCGTAACCGGTCGTGTTTACATTTAACCTTTTGCAAGAACGTGTCTAGCAAGAAGTACAACCGATCGCGGTGTACCACAGCGACCACAAAGCAATGGTCACCGTGGAAACGAATGAGAGAAAATAAAGACGATAACAACCACGAAGTTACGTATATGTGTCTTTATTCAATCAATATAGCAATAACTTTATAATTCAATATAGTTGTCAATATAGTCATCACAATAGAGCTTCGCTGGTTAGCCTTCTTCTCAAAGTGGAAGTGCACTAAGTTTTTTCACTTTGCGTTCGTGCCAGACACAGGAGCGTTTTGTTTGCGGGAGTCAAACTGTCGAAAAAAGCATATTCGGTTCTTCAGTCCTAAGGCAAGAGCAACTGTGGATCCACTTTTCTCTCAAATAGTGTGATGTAAACTGGATAATCACGACAGGTTTCTTGCCAGTGCGTGGTGGTATTCGGTAAAGTGCATCGAGTTGCGAGTATGTTAATTCAAGGAGCCTAAGTTTGCTAGCCAAAATGTTTATCTGTTCAAAAAGGTCTCCATGTCTCTCATGCACCATATTTTGAATTTTAATGCTATGACGACGGTTATACTGTTCCAGCTCGATAAGCTGGTCTTTGTTTCACTTGCTTACCACTCGGAGATGTACTGGACTTTGAAACATTCGACTCTCTCCTTAAGAACACTTTCACCGCTGCTTCCTTTCTCGAGATTGTTTAGTATTATGTCATATTGATCGGAAAAGGAGTTGGATTGATCGCTCGATCCCGTTTACTTGTACAACATGTTCTAAAACTTGTATAGGTGAACAAGGTAAGGGTAAGTCCTGAACTTTTAGGCGAATAAGAACATAGTTTGTTTCTTAGATAGTGGGGTGACGTGCGCAGGTTGCTTCTCCAGCTGAATAATATTGATCTTTTTAAGGAACTCTGAAGAGTCGGCATTGAATTCGATTGGCTTTCCAATGGGTATCAGCGTATCTCGCTTTGCTCGTTTTACAGATACGCTGTGCGTGACAATGTTGGCAGGAACACGATATCGGCGCTTTTTCGTAGTTTGCTTCGAAAGGGTACTGGCGGACATCAAAAGTTACCCCTTAGGTTAGTACCTCAGGTGAGAACCTTCCACCACTACATTAGTTTCATTTACAATACTTCAATTAAAAAAAAGGAGCAGAAAACTGGCAATGGTTTGTTCGTGCTAACAGTGCCACGACCTGTACATTTATTGAAGTAGTACATTTGAACGATTTCGCAATCATTTTATCCCAGGGAACAGTGTTTGGCAGTATCGCGATACAAATTCATGGCGATAGTTTCAGAAATACATTATGTATTTATATTTCTTGATCGCGATACAATCTTTTTAATGTATTTTGTATTTCTCTATCGAAATACATTTTCGAATGTGTTCTTGGAATCGCAATACTATTAGGGCCGATGCATTTTGTTTCAATTTTAAAATAATAGTTGACCTCAACACAGTTTCGTCAAGGACGTTTTGTGTCTCTGACGGCACTGACTCCCTTCTTTGTTGTGCAAGTGTCCAGTCGATTCCAAAAGTTCAGGGCACTGTCGGCGCGCCCAACTGGAAGATAAAAGGATATAGGTTCTTTAAGCTTCACTCCATGGTGACGTTATAAGGTCACTGAAAGAGGTGTCGGGATTGGACATAATTACAGTGTCTTTTCGAGGTTATTTGGGAGGAAACAAAACTGATTTAGATGTCGCTGGGATTTCTTTTCTAAGGAAGATAAAAAATGCCGAAATTAAACCGCGCCCGAGCCACGATAAAAAAATCGCTCGCTTCCCTTACTACTTCCCAAAATACAATATGTAAATTATGCGGTACATTTTATTCAAGGTTAATTCAGGCTCCTACATGAAGTAAGAACTCGCTTGATGGTTTAAAGACAAAATCTCGTATCCTAGAGCCTGCTTCTTTTTGATCTTCGTCTGCCGTCAGGGCTGCACTAAGAAATAAAAAAACAACGTTTTTATAACAATGTATTATAGTGTGTATTTCAGCCCTACCAAAATGTATTCCTGTATTTGTATTTCCAAATGCTTTTCCATCTTCCAAATGTATTTCTTCTAAGTATCGCGACACATTTTTATAAATGTGTTTCAGTATCAATGTTTTAGATGTTTTCGCCATTTATTCCAGTATTCGTATTTCCAAATACTTTTGAGACTATTTCCGCCAAACCCTGTTTAGGGGAATGTGATGGAGCTTTATTATAGTTAATACTTTTTTGTTTTCTGAGGTGGGTACATTTACGAAGAAAACAGGAGCGGCAAAATTGTTCTTAGAATAGACAGGGTGTTTTCCCTATGCTTTAGACTGTTAAAAAAATCCGTGGAATTTACACTAGTGATGGACCAAATCTGCCGAACTTCAGATTCGGCAAAGTTTGGCATATGCCGAACTTTTGAGGAAAGTTCGGCAAAGATTCGGCAAAAATTCGGCAAATGTGTGCGCACGCGCGAGAACACGACGGGGCCATGGATTGCAAATGGACGCCGTGCGGTTTTGCGGTTACCATCGTACAGTGTAGTACAACTTGCAAGCACGGCGAGGTGTGGAGTAGGCAACATGGCAACCGCGCGTTTGTGAGCCTTTGCGAGTGTGGTTCTCTTCAGTATTTTCTCCCTCAAGAACAGAAGTTCGACCATGCAGTAATTTACGCAGTCCACTCCGCAAGGGGAAAATGATGGGGTACATCCTGAATAACGTGATTTTCATTTGACCTTTCAGTGATGCCATGAGGTAGTTGTAACATTGACGATTCTTTGAAAGCACTCCTCGCAATTATAACAATCATATTTTTGGCTTACACGTAGTTTGTGCCAAAACAAAATAAAATTGCATTTTAATTAGCGTTATTTCGCGGTTTTCATGTATCCGCATAAAAATAAACACAGAACTATCATGCTTGACGCATGCACATCCGACATTCCTAACTTGTCCCATCTTCGTAAACGTCCGTGTCTGCCCTAGCACCACAAACCGGCATTTTAAAGGTTAAAAACGAGACGTTGCGAATATGGGATACACACTTTCATGCAAAGCTGACGTCAAGTGACTGAAATAGAAAAGCCTGCATATTTACAATAATACTGTTATCCCTTCTGGGGAAGGCTCAGCAACCGTTGCATTCGTTGTCGCGCACGAAACGGTGACTCCCAGAGAAAGTAAGAGCGCAGCTATTTCTTTTATTTTAACAATGTACATAAACTCCCAGGCTTGCGCTGATGAGGCCTCAAAACCGAAACCCTCGTGGCGTGATTCGTGACTGCGCCCACTACTACGCAACCTCGTTTTCATGCCACTTTTGCAAGAAGTAAAATTGCCTGTAAACACGCAAAAACAACACCGATACAATTATCTTGTAGAATATCACCTTATTTAGTAATAACTGTACCGATTTGCATTACATGTTGCATTTAGGTTGAGAGAAAAAAAATGTAAAACCTTTTTTCGCCAGAAAAATATGAATATCAACGTTAAGTCCGGTAACAATGTATTTTGCCGAATCTTTGCCGAATCTTCAGAAAAGTTCGGCAAAAGTTCCGCTTTGCCGAATCCCAAGATTCGGCGCCGAACTTTCGATTCGGCAAAAGTTCGGCCCATCACTAATTTACACCAACGTTGTTTGTGCTGGTGAGTCGTACGACCAAAGGCAGATAATATAGGGGGCGAATCGTCATGATAAGTCTCTTGACTAACCAAAAATTGCAAACTCATTTTTAAGTATAGTTACGATAACCATACGACTCTAACATCTTGCCAACCATTAAAAAAATCTGTGAATTTTAGGCAGGCGATGCGAAAACCCACGCTCGCGGTTTTCCTGTCCCTTGTCATCCGCGTTTTCGTACTGCCAGCCTTGCGCCTGTTGCATGAATAGGAAATTTAGCGCATCGCCGCGCTCCCCACGCACTCCAAATCGATCTAAAACTTACTGATTTATTGGTCTGCGACGCTACTCAGCAATGTTTTATATTAAAATAATATATTTACCTTAAAGACTAAAAAAATATTTTAGAAGTTTTAGCGAGTTAATAGACTTACCGCAACGATTCGCCCCCTATATTATCCCCTTTGGCCGTACAACGTACCTAAAAGAAAGAAACCGCATTAGTATAGCTTTTACGGCTCCTTAAAAATGGGCTTAACCCTAAAACAAGCGCCCTGCATATCGTGGCATACCGAAACGTACAAATCCACGATATAAAAACATGCCATATAGAATCGCATTCCATAAGAACATAAACAAATGTGCCCAAATTAAAGTAACATTGCATGCGTGACATAAAAAAATAGTTTCACTCCAAAACAAAATAAGGCACATCGGTAGTTTACTATATCTTGCCGTGCAAAAAAGAAACCAGGGCCGGCTTGCTAGAACCAGCGTCTCAGCTGAGACTGGTTGAAAGAAAGCACTGCCAAAGCCAGCGCACGAGCTGAGCGGGACTCAAGTTGCGTCTTAAGACGCTCGCGCGCCCCATCCTTTGCAGTGCTTTCTTTCACCCAGTCTCAGCTGAGACGCTGTTCTAGCAAGCGGGTTCTGGTATAAATTGCGAGCTAAACACGCGAATTTTGTGTAAGGCTCGTGCAAAATAAGGCGCTGGAGAAAATCAGTCATTCGAGTTAAGTCCTGTATAGAACTCTTCATTAAAAAGCACGGCGAAAGAACCCAATCACGGACCTTCTCTCGCCACACCGCCGTTTCTTTCCGCACTCACCGTCACCATGGCAACGAAGCGTCTCCTGAATAGACGTTCATGTGAACGCAGACGCTGAAGCCAACAACTATGTCGCCATCTTTAAAAACCAACTCGGATGCCAATGCACTTTGAGCAGCGTTGTAGGCGTTGCCGAAGAAGAGTAGCAAGATAGGTTACTCGTTATTTTCAAAATAAAGGAACGCGTTACTGTTACTCATAAATTGACGGTAACAGTGTCTTTTTAGGTGACCGCGTTTTTAGACACCAAGGCAAAAAACGTGGGCGTTAGTTTTTTTTTTTAAAGTGGAATTTTTGGCGCAGGGTTTTACGACCGATGATCACAACCTCCGGCCCTAGATTGCTGCACGCAAGAGAGCCGCCAACAGTGCACTCGTGAGAGGTGGACGCTTTGTAATAGCGGTCGCCAATGTGGCCCTCAGGAGGATGACGTCTTTGCGCGCTACCCGCCGGCTGCCCGAACATGGACCTGAGGCTTGCCTCCCAAACATTATGCTGCGTTCATAAACCGTTAACCTAGAGCCCGTGTCGTGTCCACTCGAGGAAGGGGAGTAAAGAACCGCCCACAGTTTATACAGCCGGAAGTTAGTCAGCTCCAATAAGCGTCTGGTGTATCAGCTGTATGTGAGCAGTGCCGCTGGTCGCTGTTTGCCGCTCAGGTGATACTAGGGCGTAGCTAAGAATGCTCGATGAAAACGTCCGGCGAAATTACCTCAAACACTAAAACATTTTACACCCTTTACGCTGTTCCATATACTTATTCCCCTAACTACACCCTTTCAGCACCCTCATTTTAACATAATACATCATTTGAGATTGTAAAAAAGCATGATGTTTCATCAACCCCTTCCATTTTTGAAGGGTGTAAAAAGGGTGAAAGAAGGCTAAAGTGAGGCGAACCTCCTTTTAGAGCGCAGCTCTTAGGCGCCCGTTTCCGGCTTGAGCGGCGTCGGCGTAACCGCGCGGTGCATGATGGGTAAATTTCCCCGCTAAATCAGCGGAAAATTTCCCCGCTAAATTGCGGGAAAAATCCCCCCTCCTTGAGGTCACGTGACCCCCCCCTCCCCGAGGTCAAGTGACACCCCCCCCCCCCGTGCCTTCCGAGTTGTAAACGGCTTTCATTTTTTTAATAGTGTTCACCGCACTGACACCCGCTTTAGCGAGGTGCTTTTTATCGACGATCTCGAATAATTCTTGACTCTACCTTTGCTTTTTACTTGGAGATATATTCCTTGAACTTAGATATATTAGGAAGTATGCGAAATATTACCGAGGATGAAGTAACATACGTGCCATCTCCGCAATTTCGAAGGCGGAACACCTGTGAATGTGTATCTCGATTCTCAAGCGTATAATGCGGTGGAGCCATCACCGGGGTCGTTATATTCGTTTCTTGTGCGTGATCCATTACGTTTGTATTGGCAATTGTTGAGTATGTCAAAACTGTATCTGGGGCATGTTTTTTTTTGGAAACTTTGATCGTAAAAAAATGCTTTTGATGCTGCTATAGTAGGTTACAGGTCAAGAAGGTAGCGGCAAATGCCCCTCAAAGGGAATCATATATCCCTCCGCCACCTTTCCATCCAATAGCGTGCCACCGTTTCCGTGACGTCGTGGCCAACGCGGGAGAGGGTTTTGCCTTGCTTTGAATATTTGCTTTATCTTTCGACCTTGACTTAGCATTGTGGAAGCCACGAGAGGGAGATTAGAAGTCGTTTTTGTTTCCGATGGAAACAAAAACGACTTTGGGATTAGCTTCCCCCTCCGATGAATACAAAGGCCACTTTCAGGTGCTTGGTTTCCTCTCCGGTGAATACAAAGGTCGCTTTCTTAAAAAAAAAAAAAAATGGGGGGGGGGGGGGGGTCGGAGACAAGTTGGCATCACTCTGTAGCCATTATCTATTGATTGAAGCGGAACAAGGGGTGTTTCCAGGGAACTATTCTTTCGAGTGCGGATGAATTTCAAACGGTCGCAACACGATTATGGGAAGAGCTTCTCCTACCTTCTTGACTTGTAAACGACTATAGATATCTCACGCATCCTATGTTTGGGGCGTTCGCTAGCGTCATAAGGGTGTTTACGTTACACCCTTAGGGACAAGCAGGGCTACACCCTAAAAGGCGTAAAATATTTTAGTGTTTACTCGACGGGGAGCCCTGCGGTAGCAATGGATTTCGACAAGTTTAAGGCTAAACTTAAAGGGGTGCTACGAGGTTTGTATTTTTAGGGTAACTGCCGCTAATACGAAACACGCGTCAGTTTTTCTTCTTCCACGCAACGGCAGACGCCCGATAACGCCGCTGAGGGTCAGCGCGAGCACGGTACGAGTAAAAAGTACGAGGCGTCACGAAGCTGCCTCGTGAACTGGAGCCTGCCTTCTACGAACTAAACTACGAACTACAGCTATACTTCGTCTCACCTTAGCATGGACTATTGTTAGCCGCGCATGCTAAAAGCGCGAGCTGGATTGCTTTGGGTGAAGCATCGGCGGCTGCAAGAGCCTTTGTGCAGCGAGTGCTCCAGTCAAGGCAATCAAGGCTAGCCGCTCGCGCTTGCACAGCCTTCGCAGTTAGTCCATGCTAGGATGAGACGAAGTATATAGCGGCATCACGCATGCGTGGATCGCTTAATGAGATCGGTCTACGGTTTTTCACAGCTGCGCACCGCTGGGGTTAGCAAAGCACGGCGTTCGCTCTAACTTTCAGACGTTGTTAGGCTTCGGCTGTTCGCGTCGGCAGCCGAGTGCTCGTTGAGGCCTTGATTGTCACTGGCCCATATTGAGTGCTCGTGCGATGCTCGCGTCGAATTCATGAGCAGCATTTGAGTGTCGTAGTCAAGCATGGTCCGCGTTAACGATGCAACGCTACAGCTTGGTCATCAAATGTTGAAAAAGAAAGACTGAGTCAGGAAGCAGTGATTTCCCCAGACCCCCCCTAGGGGGGGGAGTGTACACCCCCTAGTTTTCCTAAACACCCCCTTAAATCTAAAAAAAAAAATTCTTTTTTTCAGATTAAGTAGAAAACACCACCTCTCAGGTGTATATATAGAGAAAGGAAACACACATTACGGGTATGAGCATTTGGTTAATAGACGTCTGTAATGTAGCTAGTGGACTAAAAAAGAAACAGTTTTATATTTTATCTAGCCTCGCCTCGCATCGCCTCCCCCGCCCCCCCCCCCCGAGCCTTTGGGACACCCCCTTGATTAGAATCCTGGAAACCCTGTCAGGAAGTAAGCTCTTATCCTCGAACTTCCACCACGACTAAAGAAACTTCTCGTTCAGTGGCGTTTCGTACGAGTACACTTGGCTCACATTAGCGCCGTTTAATGTAAATAAATTAACACAAACATTCCAACCCAATTTCGTTGCACGGCCCACGACCGGTATGTCCGTGCTCGTTTATTGACTACTTTACAATGTGACTTCCTTCCAACGATGTCCTCGTGCTCGACGAAGCGGTGCGAGCGTGTTTAAGCGGAAAATTGTCATGTCGGGTTTAATGCAGCTGATAGAAGTTTCAGCTTTTTTCCCACCGTTAATCGTTTTATATATTTTTTTAAAATTTTCTTCGAGCCGAACTGAAACGCTGCCGTGAAGTTGTCGCGTTCAATCGAAGCGTTTATTGAGCCTGTGAGCTGATTCAATAACAAAGACCTGTTCTCGGCGTGCGTCCGCACAAAGCCACGCTCCAGTGAACGACTACGGTGCTTGAGTGGTCCATTAAGGATCCCATAAAGGCGAAGTCAGGAACATGTCGTGCCCGGTGAAGTCGAATTGAGTTGACCGTCCTTCAGAACACAGGGACAGCCAATCACAGCGAACAATACGAGGATCCCAGCGAGTGAAGATTCTCATAACGAGGTTATGCGGGACCGAGAGAGAGAGACAAGAGCGGTCGGGGACGTCCGAACGCCGAGCTTTGGTTCGAATGATTAGAGGGTAGTCGCAAAGCCTATGCGGAGCACAAGTTCGTCTGCTTCTTGAAGAGGGGTCGCGGTGATCTCAGATCGCCAACCTCTTAATGGCTGATTGAAAAAAAAAAAAAATAGTGGGTAGTTCCTAAGGCATCTAGCATTGAGGTCTACCCTCTATCCTTCAATCAAAGCCAATCAGAGCTCGGCGTCGTGCTGACGTCACCGCAACTCCTGCGTAAGAGGCAGCGAGACAACTTTCTCTCTGCAAAGCTCAACGTTATTAGATTATCCCAGTTACGACACTGCTCATAGACGCTGCTTGCACGAACAGCCCCTCACTCACCACAACTCGCCTCCCGCCGCTCGACGCGCCAGACGGCTGCTATGGTAACTGCAGTGGATTCTATGGATGACGTACGTTTCGAAGCACAGCGTCTAGATGGCGCTCGAGGTCTGCTCTATAGAACACACAGTTATGAAACGAAAATCTAGATGGCGCTTGAAACGACCGGAGGCGGACTGAAGTGATTGAAGGGGGAGGGGGGGGGGTACCTCTTTCCGCAGGAGTTCCACAACTGGGGTAGTCCAGTGACGTTGGCATAGCTGTCTCCACTGCACTCGTCGAACACGTTACGGCGCGTTTACAATTGCGCATTCGCTGGCGGATCCTCGCAGGCGGAAGGTGGATTTCGATTGCCGGGGGCACCGCGCGTGCGCAGAAATCAAATTCGGGAGGAGTGAAGCGTATGCACATGCGCAGTACCGACAGCAGCACCACCACAGTGGCGTGACGTGAGTCAGTTGAGTTGGTCTATAGTCAGTGAGAGACTAAGAAACGTAGAGCGTCCACGATGGAGTTCCCGAGCATCTCATTATCTCCCGCAACCAATGAGATCAGGACATTACCTGATAAGAAAGCCCAAGAGCGAATCACGAAGGAGCATGATTATAATAAGCCACACCTTACGTTTCTTAAAGACGCCGGTGACTAAAAGATCGGAAAAAAATGCAATGTCCGCAGGGTGATGGGAAAGTGCGTGCATCTCAGATCTAATCTAAGCTTTGTTCGCCGGGACTAGCAATCTTTTGGACCGGCAAAAAAAAAAATAAACTCGCAATTTCTGTTATTTTTTTGTTTTTTGTTTAGAGTGTAATATATCGCGAGAGAGTTCGAACCCTTGTAACGAAGCGTAGAAAGCTCGAAACGCAAACTGCGAACGATGCCATTATCTACTAAAAGCTAGTCTTGATACCAGGTGACGGAAATATTGTAAACGTCCAATTCCACACCTGTAAGTTTAAAAAAAGAAATTTAAAAAAAAATGAATTAGAAACGCATTTTAGTTTTATCCTTTTCCGTGGAAAAGACAATTCAGCAGGACGTCCTGAAAGCAGCGAGATTGAATTGTTGGCAGAAGAGAACGCACTATAAAAAAACAATACTCCCCCCAAAAAAGAAGGCTGTTAGGGTAACAACGTTACTGTTTTGCGTATTGACTGATATCTTTCGTGATCACTGCAATGTGTTTGCGTTATTTTTCCGTTGTTGAGGCTGTATTGCAGTAATCCAGTGTACTCAAACATGTCCTTCTAAACCAGAAATAAATTTCCATTGCTGTATATTCCGTAAATAAAACAGATCATAGTGGGCCAATAATAAAACCAATGCTTCAATTTCAGCTTTAACCTCATTGGTTTCCTTCCATTAAAAAAAAAAAGAAACAACAGACAGACTTTGTTTGAGGAAGCGCGTCTTCTTTTCACTAGCAATAAAGCATAATGTATTTAAAAAAAAGTATACTGGATCATAAAAATTAATTTAAACGGATGTGCTAGCAGGTTGGAGAAACAGGACATAACAGGACAAACACACAAAGAGTGAATCGCCTGACCTGGACGAGTATAATCAGATTTTAAATGGATACGTCTGGAATTAGCAGTACGAGAGCGCATGTGTTTTTGTGGCAGCCAGTCGCTAGTGATCAACGCAATATCTACAAATTGTCGCAAAAGCAAAAAAAGAAAAAAAAGAAAGATTAGCTTTCTATGGTTTCAGCCTTTATTTCTGAGCGGGGCAGAAGCAGTGTTGTAGGCGTTACCGAAAAAAGTAACTAAATACGTTACTCGTTACTTGCAAATAAAAGTAACGCGTTACCGACCTACGTTACCTCAAAATAAAAGGAACGCGTTACCGTTACCGTTACTGATAAAAAGTAACGCACGTTACTGTTGCGTTACTTTTTTCACGAACTAATACATTTGCTGTTTCGACGTTTGATATGTGCGTAAGCGCCATAGCTAAAATATGTCCATGCGGAAACTTAATTACCCTCTCTTGTTTAGGGTTTCACCCGAATAGTTACAAGAAAAAACGCGGAAGTATATATGAAGCTGATTTATAACATGTTGGCACGGAACTTAACAGAAGAACCGGCCTCCCTCATTAGCACAGAAATTAAGACCAGCCGAAATTGAAACTTTGAATATATTTTATTCACAACATGTCGAAGTACAGATAGTTGCTGTGAACAAGTTCCTCCGTTACCCGAAGCACACTCCGCTGTTGTACTTCAGCAACAGCTGAATTTCGAAGTTGGCATCTGACATTCTACCTCGCTTCTTGGTAAACACGTCCGCGCCTACGCTAAATAGGCGTTCAACGGATGCGCTCGATGGTACGGCCGTGTTTACTTTGAGAAACAGCTTGTGCACCAGAGGGAGGCTGTTTTTTAGCTCCGTCAGTGCAAAGTTGTGCGGCAGTCTTCGACGCAGGAATCTCCCAAATCCACCCGAAGCCGGACCTCTTTGGCCTTCCAGCCGAGGTGACAGCGGTAGCGAGGTCAACGAGCCGCGGGAGAAAACCAGTGGCAGGTGGCGTGTGACGTAAAATCTGACGAACACCGACGTCAAAGAAAAGTGGAGGACAGGGCATTTTTTGACTAAGGAATTTATAACTGGGCACTTAAAAACACACAAAAAAAAATTAAAATTGAATTTTTTTAAGTTTTAGGAAGTAAAGTAACGTAACGTAATTTCGTTACACGTTACTCAAAATAAGTAACGTAAGTACGTTACCCGTTACTTCTTTGGAAAAGCAACGAGCACAAGCCACTGCGTTGCCAAAAAAAGCAATCGCGGCCACCGGCAACGCCGCCACTCTGCAACGCGTTACCGCTCAACACGTGGGCTAGAAACGGCATAACAAGGCGGTAAGTTGGGCGAGTTGGAGTTGGAGACAGCGCTGTGTCCGCGCATTTCTTTTTTACTCATCTTTTGCTAACTTTTGCGATGTTTCCTACCTTGGAGGCGTGGCTTGTTGTTTCCGCCATGGCCGCTAGATGGGCGTCACTACTATTCGACAGTAATGTTTTCTGCCGATTGTAGATATCTCCCGGGCTGGAAATCTCGTGGTGAGAGCCCCAGTCTTGAGACAATTCGTGCGGAATTGTGACGGGTCGAGCTCTTTTTCAACATCGAGGTCCATTGCATCTAAATACTGTTTCTGGCATGCCACATCTCGACGAAAGGTCGATTTCAGGTAAGGTCAACCACAGATGTCGTCGACAGAGCTTGTGAGGATCGCAACTTCGGGAATCTTGAGTAACAGTCGGCAGACGAGCAACATACCGCTTTCCTGAGAGCGCGTAACAGGTCCACGCCGACTTGTCGCCATGGCTTTTCTGGGAAGGGCGTTGGACACCAGTGGTTCCTCGCCCGCTGCTCTGCTTCTTGTATGCACTGAGGGCATTTTCGGTCGAGGCTTTCAATTCCCGTGGATATATCCCAGGCCAGCAGACAGATTCGCGTGCGCATCCCCTGCACTTGGCGATGCCCCCGTGTCCAGGGCGGATTTTGTCCAGGGTGTCTTGCCTCAGTGAACAGAGGCACAAGGATCCTCGACCTTCTCATTTGAAGTCCTTCGTCTCATAAAAATACAGTCTTCTGTGCCGCCAAAATGTCGCGACAGTTTAGGCCCACTTTGCTCTGTTCCGGCTATGCTTCAGAACAGTAATCGCGAAAAGGCTAGACAAACGTGGTCTCCTGCTTCGTTCATCGTCTATAGCGCCGTAAACTCCTGTCAGTCGGCAGGTGCCACGGGAATGGACAAATGAGCGGTATCGACCAGACAGGCTGAGCACACAAGCCAAAAGTTTTATTTCGTCTTCCCTCATCGCGCCGGTCTGTGCTGTGCGCCGCGGTTATACGCTGATAGCTACCTAGACTTTACTTAAGATTTTTACTTCTTAAACCACGAATTGCTTATTAAAAAAAGAAAAAATGGAACGCCATGGAATTCGCAGGAGAAGCTTTAACTTTTCTTCAATCGTACCTTGGAAACTGCAGACAGTACGTGTTCTGATCATAATTTTATTCCGGCCACAAAAACCGGTATTGTCAGGCGCACCTCAGGGCAAGCGTTAGAACCTGTTCTTTTTAATGTTTATGTCAACAGAACTGCAGAACACTGACCAGACGACTAAATTCGTTAAATATGCAGATGATACGATCCCTTCAGGGCATGTCGCTGACGAAGCTATCATCAACTTATGCCCATGGCCATAGCCTGCTCTATATATACTCATTCGCCCCTGGCAGTTCGACGACAGGTACATAGAGTTCCCGAGCCGCAGATTTGGAGCGCGAGGATCGAGCATCACATAGCATTTCTCGGGGAGTCTGGTATTCAGCGCGCAGCTTTTGCAGCGGTGAGGACCCGAGCATTGTTTTCAATACCCGACGAGAAAATAAGCGGTAGCCCGAGGAACGCGAAAGGTACGGGCGATTACCATCACTTCGGTTCGAGCGTGCTTCGGCAAATCTCGCCAGCAGCGGGGGCGCCCGCGATGTAACTCTTATCTCGCCGCTCTACCTTTTCGCGTTCGGCGGCCGCGTCGCGTGATGATCTGCCAGGCTCTGTCAGTCCAGAGGAGGCTGTGCCATAGGTCAACACAGCATTACATGAACTAGAGGCATGGACTCGATAGTAACGCTTTAAAAATGAATACCTGTGCTAAACAAATGCATTAAGATTTAGTGTCCAAAAAATAAATTTCTGCATTTCGTTAGGTATTATATGTATATACATTCAGTCAATATTGAATTGATTGATTCATTTCAAATCTCTTGATAGGTGTTTTTCACGAACTATAGTCTTGGGATTGATAACATTGAGCACTTAAAAAATAAACTAGCAAGGATTGCAGGTCTTCATATGTAGAGCACCAGTTATATACTTCCCAAGTCAGTCAAAGTAGCCAACTTCTATAAATTTCTATTTCTCTCTGATTTAAGTTACTGCCATCTGCTCTGGGGTACTACCATTCGGCAAGACAGCTTAAGATAATACACATAGCTCAAGTGTATCACGTAATATCGCTAATGCGCTTTATTTATTCGCATAGCTATTAGAACCTGTTCAGAACGTATAAAATAATAAGCATTTATAGGCATGCACAATTATAGGCTTTCTATACAGATATAAATATGAACTTTTCAATAATATTACTTGCACGACAGAAATGGCTGGATTTAAACCGAAGTCTTTCCGAATATAAATTTCAGCGGCTTCGAACACCAGAATGTAGCCAGTTGCCGCCTAAATCTTGGTAAAGCACTGTTATCGTAGAGTGTTACCCGAATTGTACTTAATAGCTTTCACTCAAATGATATAATCTTAGAAAAAATAGCGATGAGCGAATTACATTAGTTGGTGCAGCAATTTTTCTTTGGTGCTAAAATAATCACTATCAGTTCTGTTTCTTGAGCATTCATGCTGTAAAAGGTCCATTGGCGACCGAGAGCTTGTCAGGCCGTACTTGGTGCAGCTTTTGCTCGGTCTCCGCCATTTAATATGGGAAATAAAGAAGTTATTATTCTCTATTCTTATTCTTCTAATTATTCTTACTATGTACCAGACTGCGTGGCTTGCCTGAGTCAAATCATCCCAGTTTTCTAACCACAAGCCCGACTCTAACGCCAGAGCAAAAGTAAATATGCTGTGTGTTTGTTTCGAGAGAGAGAGTAGGATGTCATCCCAGCGGGTGTCTAGTGTTTCCGCTGTAGATGAACAATTTAGCCAGTGTGGTACAAGCGCTGGCCTGGGGTGGGGTCTTAGCGTACATCATGCGGAAGCGATACACGACCGCACGCCGGCACGATGCTCATCCAGATCGAAACGGAAAGGGGCGGGGATTGAACCCAGGTTCCCTGGGTCCTGCGACGCGAGCTTTCGCTTAGCAATACGT
>JAZHYW010041513.1:0-32922 GCA_037355805.1 Ixodes ricinus
AGTAGGCAGCGCGCCCGTGGCCTAGCGGTTATCGCGCTTGCCTTCTACGCAGAAGGCCAGGGTTCGATTCCTGGCCGCGGCTACACATTTTTGTGGACGCTGTAATGCAATGTTCTGGTAAATTCGAGAACCGTCTTGCTGATTCGAGGTTAGAATGTTCTACGCGCCGAACCTTCTACGCCGAACGATCCAGAAACCCACGAGGGTACATAAGGGATTCCGCAAGGCGAGCGGAGTCAGTTTCGCCCCAGCGTTCGACTCTGCTGCTTTCGCCGACTTCGACGCCCGCGACGCTCTGCTGTTATCTTTTGTTTCCTTTTTTATTTTTGGGCACAAGTTCGCCCCATTAAACGTTTCAGTTTTTCAGTTATTCTTTGTTTCATCACTTGTCCATTCGTGACATTTTGGTGGAGGTGCGGGGTACCGCATGCCCGTGCAGCGTACCCCTCCAAGTTCCCGCAGTGCAAGTCCGAACCCAAGCCCCGAAGGACCCAACGAAGACCAGACCGAGATCCGATTCAAGTCGTCGCACCCAAGGCCTACACCCGGAATTCGGACTTCTGCCACCCAGGACCAGGCAGCCAACGAGGCCGACAATGGACGACCAGCAGTCGCAGACCCCGGCCGCTTCTACCATCATTTACCTGCCCGTCGCACCCCGGACTCCGACGCCTTTCCACGGGGAGATCCACGAGGACGTTGAGGATTGGCTACAACATTACGAACGAGTGGCCCGCCATAACCGATGGACACCGGAGCAGTGCCTTCAAAATGTCTACTTCGCTCTGGAAGGCACGGCACGCACCTGGTTCGAGAACCACGAAGCGTCGATTTCGTCGTGGGAAGAATTCCAGGCCGAGCTGCGACGCACCTTTGCCAACCAGCAGCGACGACAGCGTGCCGAAGAACTTCTCCAAGCAAGACACCAAGGGCCAAACGAGAGCGTCACAAGCTTCGTCGAAGACGTTCTCCGCCTCATGAACCGCGCCGACCCAAACGCTCCCGAAGAGAAAAAGTTGCGGGTCCTAATGCGGGGCGTGAAAGAAAACATCTTCGGGGGCCTCGTGCGGAGCCCGCCTACCACCGTCGAAGGTTTCATCACTGAGGCCACCAACATCGAACGTGCCCTTCACGCGCGGGCCTCACACTACCAGAGACTTCCCGGCTTCGCTGCCCTCTCGCCGTCCAGCTGCAGCATCCCGGACATCCGCGACATCATCCGGGACGTCGTCCGGGAGGAAATCAAGAAGTTCCTGCCTGCTGCCCACCAGCCTGCTTCGCTCTCAGTAGCCGAAGTTGTCCGCGAGGAAGTTCAGCGGGCGTTCCACCCTGAGGCTCCTGCCAGCGTAGCGGCACCCGAGGAGCCCTCCCTGACCTACGCGGCGGTAGCTCGGAGACCGGCGCCAGCTGCCCGGCAGTATTCCACGCCGCCCCGACGCGAGCCAGAGCCGCAGACCTTCCGACGCCGGGAAGGGCAGCCCCAGCTCGTCCGTACTGAACAACCGGCGCCTAGAAAGACGGATGTGTGGCGCACGGCCGATCGACGCCCGCTGTGCTACCACTGCGGTGAAGCGGACCACATCTACCGTCGATGCCCCTACCGCCAGCTGGGCCTACGAGGGTTTGCGCCCAACGACCCTCGACCACGTCTTGGAGAGCGACCTCGGGACATCGAGGACTACCTCCGCCGCTCGTCATCTCCTGAGTCGTCTTCCCGCCGAGGATTCCGTTCACCGTCTCCGCGACGCTCGCCATCGCCCTTCCGCCGGTCTCGTCGAGACAGCCTGTCACCCATCGCTTCTCGTCGGGAAAACTAGGCGCGGCAATGCCGGGAGGTGGTGTTGCCGAAGACGAACGATGCCAAGATCCTCCAAGATCGTCGGAGCTCTCCCACTCTAACGCCGCAACGCCCCGAAACGACGTTTCTGCAACAGTGTCGAATAACCTCAACGTTATCATCGACGGCCACGACGCGACGGCGCTCGTCGACACCGGAGCAGACTACTCCGTTTTGAGTGGGAGACTCTCTCGTCGCCTTCGGAAAGTTATGACGTCGTGGGACGGACCGCAGATACGAACCGCCGGCGGACATCTCATCACCCCAGTCGGGATCTGCACTGCTCGCGTCGAGATCCACGGTGAGACGTGCCCTGTCAAGTTCGTCGTTCTGCAAGACTGTGCGAGGGACGTTATCCTCGGAATGGACTTTCTCTGCGAGTATGGCGCCGTCATCGACCTCGGAGCAAACCGGCTGACGCTACGAAAACCTGCTCCACTACCGGAGGAACCCAAAGCGACGTCATCCGCGGTACGAGTCCTTGCAAACCACGTGAACTTACCGCCGCGGTCGAGTGTTTTCGTACCCGTCGGGATCGATGAGGCTTTCTGCGGCGACGTTCTGCTCGAGGGAAGCCTCCAGTTGCTTCTAGGAAGAGGGATCGGCGTCGCAAGAGGCATCGCGGAGCTCCAAGACGGACAGACTGTTGCACTCGTAACAAACTTCCGACAGGAGGCTCAACACCTTACGAAAGGCACCGCCGTGGGTCACGCCGAGGAACTCCCGGACTCAGCCGCAATAGCCGGTATATTAGAAGACCTCTCTTCGCGGCCACCCAAGACAACGCCGCATTCGCAGTTTGACATCGATCCAGCCCTGCCTACCCCACAACGACGACAACTCAGTGACCTTCTCGCTGATTTCAGTGAGTGCTTCTCCACGTCGTCGAAGATACGCCAAACGACGGTTGCGAAACATCGAATTATTACTGATGACGACGCGCTTCCTGTTCATCGGTCGCCGTATCGTGTCTCTGTGAAAGAGAGAGAAGTCATCCAGAAGCAGGTCCAAGAAATGCTCGACGACGACATCGTCCAGCCCTCAAAGAGTCCGTGGGCTTCACCGGTAGTCCTGGTGAAAAAGAAAGACGGGACTCTTCGGTTCTGCGTGGACTATCGTCGACTAAACGCCGTAACAAAAAAGGACGTCTACCCGCTGCCACGCATCGACGACACTCTGGACCGGCTGCGCCATGCCCGATACTTTTCGTCGATGGACCTGAAGAGTGGGTACTGGCAGATCGAGGTCGACGAACGGGACCGTGAGAAGACTGCCTTCGTCACGCCGGACGGACTGTACGAATTTAAAGTGATGCCGTTCGGACTGTGCACCGCACCGGCGACGTTCCAGCGCGTAATGGACACCGTTCTTTCCGGCTTGAAATGGCAAAGCTGCCTCGTCTATCTCGACGACGTCGTGGTATTCGCAAGCGACTTCGACGAGCACCTGAGACGTTTGCGAGCCGTGCTACAGGCTATCCAGAATGCTGGACTGACACTAAAGCCGTCAAAATGTCGGTTCGCTTACGGCGAGCTCAAATTCCTGGGCCATGTCGTGAGCGCTCAGGGTGTAAGCCCTGATCCTGCAAAGACATCCGCTGTTGCCGAATTTCCGAAGCCATCAGACAAGAAAGCCGTAAGAAGATTTCTTGGACTGTGCGCTTACTACCGACGTTTCGTCCGCGATTTCGCCAAGATTTCTGCACCGCTCACGCATCTGACGAAAGACGACGTGAACTTCCAGTGGGGGGAGGAGCAAGAACAAGCGTTCAACGAACTGAAGGAAAGACTCCAGTCGCCCCCTATCCTCGGACACTTCGATCCATCAGCGGAAACGGAAGTTCACACGGACGCCAGCAACGCCGGACTCGGCGCGGTACTCGTCCAAAGACAAGACGGAGCAGAGCGGGTGATCGCTTACGCAAGCCGGGCACTGTCCAAGGCAGAGAAAAATTACTCAACCACCGACAAGGAATGTCTCGCTGTCATCTGGGCGTTAACCAAGTTCCGACCGTACCTGTACGGGATCCCGTTCCGCGTTGTCACGGACCACCACGCTCTCTGTTGGCTCGCCAATCTCAAGGACCCGTCAGGACGCCTCGCTCGCTGGAGCCTTCGACTACAAGAATTCGACGTAACCATCGTTCATAAGTCTGGCCGCAAGCATAACGACGCCGATTGTTTGTCTAGGGCCCCAGTCGAATTTCCTCCCGAAAGCACTGACGACGACGATGACGCCCGTTTTCTCGGCGCAGTTACAGATACTGACATGGGAGCACTTCAACGAGACGACCCAGAACTTCGCGCCGTGATCGACCACCTCGAAGGTCAAGGAAGTTCAGTTCCGCGAGTCTTCGCCCGAGACTTGCCAAGCTTCATTCTGCGGCGAGGCGTGCTCTTCAAGAAGAACTTCGGAACGAGCAACCCTGCCTGGCTGCTGGTTGTTCCGGCCAGCCTGCGAGAAGAAATCTTTCAAGCATGCCACGACGACCCGACGGCTGGACACCTTGGCTACAGCAGGACGCTCGCCCGAATTCGTGACAAGTACTACTGGCCGAGACTCCCGAAAACAGTCCACCTGTACACACGGTCGTGCCATGAGTGCCAGCGACGTAAGAGGCCTCCGACGAAGCCAGCAGGACTCCTGCAACCGATACCTGCCCCGACTACGCCCTTCCAGCAGGTCGGAATGGATTTGCTTGGGCCGTTCCCAACATCGGCGCAAGGAAATCGGTGGATTATCGTCGCGACCGATTATCTTACACGATACGCCGAGACGAAAGCCCTGCCATCGGGAACAGCGGTGGAAGTCGCCAAGTTTTTCGTCGAGTCCATTCTCCTTCGACACGGCGCACCTGAAGTGCTGATCACAGATCGCGGGTCATCCTTCATGGCACAGCTGACTCAAGAAGTTCTTCGGCTCAGTCATACCAGCCATCGACGAACAACCGCTTATCATCCGCAGACCAACGGGCTGACGGAGCGGCTCAACAAGACGATCGCCGACATGATCTCCATGTACGTCGACGTAGAGCACAAGACATGGGACGAGGTGTTGCCGTACGTCACGTTTGCGTACAACACAGCGGTTCAAGAAACCACGGGAATGACACCGTTCCAACTGGTACACGGCCGGACGGTTACCACAATGCTCGACGCCATGCTGCCTCACGTGCCAACCGATGATGGCAACGACGACGCTCAACTGATCTCCCAGCGCGCGGAGGAAGCTCGTCAACTGGCAAGAATCAAGATTCAAGACCAACAGCGAGTCGACGCACGCCGGTATAACCTTCGTCGCCGGGACGTCCACTTTCAACCCGGAGACCGGGTATGGGTTTGGACACCAATACGGCGCCGCGGTCTCAGCGAGAAGCTTCTGAAACGCTATTTCGGACCCTACAAGATCATCCGACGCCTCGGCGATCTGAACTACGAAGTCCTTCCCGACGGAACGCGCCCATCTGCAAGACGCCAGCCGCGACCCGAGGTGGTGCACGTCGTCCGGCTGAAGCCGTATTACGAACGATAGAACTTTCCCCGCTCGTCGGCGAGTGAATTGTGAACTGCGGCTCGCGATGGTGCTGGCCTTTTGGTTGGGGTTGTTTTTGTTTTGTTTTAGTCTTGTGCTGCATCGGGACGATGCACTTTTGTAGAGGGGGAATAATGCCGCGAGCGCAGCTGACTGAGTAGGCAGCGCGCCCGCGGCCTAACGGTTATCGCGCTTGCCTTCTACGCAGAAGGCCAGGGTTCGATTCCTGGCCGCGGCTACACATTTTTGTGGACGCTGTAATGCAATGTTCTGGTAAATTCGAGAACCGTCTTGCTGATTCGAGGTTAGAATGTTCTACGCGCCGAACCTTCTACGCCGAACGATCCAGAAACCCACGAGGGTACATAAGGGATTCCGCAAGGCGAGCGGAGTCAGTTTCGCCCCAGCGTAAGCTTATAAAATAACACAAAATAAAAAAAAAGTCTTTCAAAAGGTTTCAACGTTCTCGAAGAAGGAAAGGAGAAAATTGTTAAAGGAGAGGAAATTCTCAATAAATTTAAAAGTTGAAAAGCAGTGGCGTCACGACAAGGTATGAGAAATTTATTTATCTCAGGTGTCAGGTTTTCGACATTTGCTATTGTCAGTGATAATAAAGTTGCGGAAATATTGTTGTTGACAGTCTTAAAGGGAAATGTCATAAAAATTTAAAAGTTTAGAAAGCACTAGCGTCACGGCAAGGTATAAGTAATCCAGTGATCTCTGGTGTTAGGAATTCGACCTCTCTTTGTCCTTAGAATGAAGATGCAAAAATGATCTTGTTGACGCTCCCCATGGCACATTTTTCAATGATTTCTTTTCGGAATCTGTTATTGTGCCCTAAAAGTATTGTATACTTTGTCTTATCCTTCGATGGACTAAAGGCCAAAGCCACGAATGGCCAGGTCCAATCAAGTTCCACGCTAAACTGTGACATGCTTAGCATGATTTGGGGGGGGGGACGAATAATGCTCGGAAGTAAAGCGCTGCATCATTTCAATAGCTTCGACACTGCTAAGAAGCTGTAGGTCGTGGCTTCTTTTGCGATGTAAACTTGTTACATCACTCACGGCTATTTGTTTCGAAGCACTGTCCACCCATCCCCATCAGTAATCCGAGACGCGGGCACAGATAAAGGCATCAAAGCGAAATAGCACACAATTTCTAAGTGGCTCGTGATTGAATCTGGCTGTCCGTAGCCTTAGCATTAAGTCCCTTGTACGGTGAGACGAAAAGTAGTAGCATAAAAATAAGGAGTATGTTCATTAAACATGCGGCTGTAAACAATGATTATTTCTGAATTCGATAGCATTTATCGTTGCGCACACCGGAACACTAAGAAATAGGGGTGTACAGGCGTACTCCCCTTGTCCCATGTATAACACCCCGAAACTATATTGTGTTGTTCCTTCCACTGCCATCGAGCTAGCGATACCAAGTTTTACAAGCGGCTTGATAGCTGTTGGATATAACGTACTAAATAGCTAATGTGCGTATCCAAGACTACAAAAAATAATTACTGCAATTTTGCAGCAGGGTCAAAAAACCGTGATTGTCTTAATGTATCCTTTAATGAGTACATTAGCTATATTAATAAGTTGTATCGCTCGACTATCAAGCCGCTCCGCTCGTAAAAGTTGGTATTGCCAGCTCGACGTCAGTGGACAGAACGACGAAATTTAGTTTGTGGGGAGTTACAGTGATCACGGAATGAAACCCGAACGCCGGAACGCATGGCCATCAACACATGCTGCTCCACCTGGAGGGCCCACGATAACTTATGAAAGTGCGCCGGGGGTGCGCAGGGAGCGGGTCCTACTGGGATGTGCTCGACCCTCGCGCGGTGCCTCTGAGATTTCAGCGTTTCGCAAGTGGCGCGGTCTAAGCGCACGCCAGGAGCAGAAGACATCATGGGTATGATCCGTTGGCGCGTGCGCAAACAGCTTGCTGCTTCTCCTAGCATCAACCTTTCGCGCCGCGCGCAGGCCACAGGTGTCGACCGGGCGACAGTGCGGTAACACAAAAGCTTCTGAGTGAGCTCGCTTACAGCGCACTACCTGCAAAACGCGAAAGTCCCACACGCGCCGCGCGAGGGTCGAGCACATCTTAGTAGGACCCGCACCCTCGCAGACCGGCGCATTTTCATTAGTTTTCAAGGGCCCTCCAGGTGGAGAAGCCTGTGTTGATGGCCACGCGTTCCCGGGTTCGGCTTTCATTCCATGCTGACTGTGCATATGGGACAGGGGGGGTACCCCTGTTCACCCCGTATTTCCTAGAGAGCAGGTGTTCGGTCTCGAGGAATGAGAATGCAGAACGGAAACTGAATTTTCGACAATTTAGTTAATGTCAGTTTTGCCTATGAATGTAACGGGAAAACTGAATTGGTGCATAAGTCACGAGACGTCAAATATTTTTGATAATTTTTGCGGGAAACGTGTATTTGTTCATAGAACACGTGACGTCAAGTTTTCTGTAAATTTGTCACAAACATTTCTTGGTAACTTTGGCGGGAACACTTTTCTACAAACTTTAGCGGGAAACTTATTCGGGGACAGATTCAAGATAGACAGAAATCTGTGGTGAGTAGCTTAATAACGCTTTAGCATTAAATATCAAAATCTACGCACAAAGTGTAATCTTGAACATGAGAAGAAATATTAGCAGATCATTTCATACTTCCATAATTATTTATTGATCAACTTCCAATTGTAACGCTCTTTTTCACGAAGGTATTTAGCTAAATAAAGAAATATTGATAAAACAAAGGTGACGTGGAGCAACAACGCACCCTGCTCCACGTCAGCGATGCCACGGATAATCGCGCAGAATAGGACAATTTCCAAAGGCGTCCTGATTATCACGCCATCCCTCAGAATATCTATTCAGAAGAAACGAAAGCTCATCACGAAGAAACATGTAACCTAAATGTGGAATAGTGTGTTAATTTCTAAGAGTTACCTGAAACTTTAGGCATTAGTGCGATCGGGAAACCATGAAACCTCCTATGTAGACGGTCTCAATCACTCCAAATGCGTATTCGTAGAACTCAGTTTCCCGCGCTCCTTTGTTTTATTTTGAAATAAGCGAATCGCGCTGGAGCTAACGCGATTGTTTCATCCACGTCGGCACGACCAGCAAGGAATACGCAATTATTAGAATTAGAAAACTTTCCCGAGATAATAAGGACGAAACTCGTAGAATTGAAACGAGGCGTATTTTCGGTTTCAATCAATAGCGACTTTTTATAACGTTCCTGGCAAGAATTCTTTTGCGCTCTAGACAATGCACGTTTCGTTCCTACAAATATAGCGGCATCACCAAGCTGTTACTGTCTTACTGGTGTCATTCTAGATCCAGCAGGTAAAGGTGAGCCTTCTAGAATTGTCGTGTCGGAACCATACCTAGCTTATGTGAGAAAATATCGGGAGAGGAAAAACAACATATACCTAAAGTTGACAGTTCAAATACAAACTTTTTTCCAAAGAGAGACAATTTTAAGCATATACACCGTTGGTATTGGAGGGGGTCCATGTCTCAGGCATGTATTTTTATATTTGGGGAAGGGAAGGAAAATGCCTCTCATTCTTCCCGTCTCCAGGGTATTGGAGTGTGCATTCTTAAGAATTCACCCTGAACCATTCTGGAATGAAAGTTTCAGCAAAAAGTGAGCAAATGCAGAAGTTGCTACACCTCTCTGGCAATTACTATCACTCTACTAACTCTTTGGCAGATCACTGACGCCTCCGGCTGTAACTGTAGTTGTTACCAACAAAAAAAAAACTAAGTAATTATAATTGCACTTCAAAGCAGTCGAGCAGCTCATTATTACTACTCTAATTGCGTAGATATGAGGAAAAGTAAACAAATGGCCGCTAAGAAACGCAGATGAGTAGGCTGTTATATCGAGTGACGTAAATAGTAAGAGCGGGAACATTTCCTTTTGAGTATATTATTCGTTCCTTCAACCATAAAAAAAGAAAAATCTGTTTTGAGGTACGACATTAATGAAAACAAAGCAATATTCTTGCTAAATTATAAATTACTTAGGTGATCCATGAGGAAAGGAGCGCCTAAACCACGGCGGGCATAAAAGGCGGAAGAGCAGCCAATTTTCTCCGTAATGGGCATGAGGCGTGATTGTGTTCCATCTACGAGATATTTTGAAAATATAAATAACGCGTACAATTTGTGTGTAACATCAGGTGTGGGAGATGCAACTCCACTACGAGAGCAAGCTTGGCAGCTCAGGCGTGGGTGCTCCGGCACGTTTGATTATTTTATTCTGCGTTCGAACGCTTGACAAATACAGATTCGATCTCCGAGCGCCCGATATAATTATCGTAGCACTTGACAAAAAATACCCGCCATTCAGCACAGCTTACCAGCTTCAATATTTCTACTTTTGTATGTTTCTCCCAAAGACTCTGGTGTATTGCCTAGTGTCACGAACAGGCCGCCGGTGGTGCCACGCACGGGCTCCTAATACAGCCAACTATAAGAGAGTGGAAAAAACGGTATAGTTGGAGCCGACGCAGCTGGTGCCATATCAACGAGTACGTCGTAAACCGTTGCGCTCGGGCAGGACTCGAAGTTACTGTGTGAATCGCCATTAAGATGTTTCCCTCCGATGAGCCAAAGAGCCAATCAAAAGCGTCGAGGGTTTACTTTTGCCGGTTCAACCAATAAGGCAGAGAATAACGCCTTTTGCCGTTAACTTCGATAACGATACCCGATAGTCCGCCTTTAGGCATGCATCCTATCTTTATCGGGGAAGGTATCGGAACGATATGCTAGAACTCCCCATTGTATCCATTGGAAGGTTGCGACGGCCAATGTCGGATTTAACGTGTACCGGGAAATCGACTAATTTTGTGAATTAATGTTACTTTAATCTGTCTTGGCGGCAACGGCGTTACCGGTAATGCATTACTTTTAGAGCGCAGCTCCTAGACGCCGGCTTCCGGCTTGAGCGGCGTCGCTGCCAGCGTTGGCGTAACCGTGAGGTCACGTGACCCCCCCCCCCCCCCCGAGGTCACGTGACCCCCCCCCCCCCCGAGGTCACATGACCCCTCCCCCCGAGGTCACGTGAGCCCGGAAGGGAGGGTGAAGGGGAAGAGGGAGGAGCAGGTGGGAGGAGGGGAGGAGTAGAAGGCGGGATCACGAGGTGAAGAGGAGGGAGGAGGGGTATACCCTCCCTTCAGTACCCTTCCCTCCTCCTCCTCAAGAGCTGCGCTCTAATTCGGCATTACAGGAAGCTGTAAACGGCTTTCTTTTAGAGCGCAGCTCTTAGGCGCCCGTTTCCAGCTTGACGGCGTCGCCGTCGCCGTCGGCGTCGCCGTCGGCGTCGCCGTCGGCGTAACCGCGCGGTGCATCATGGGAGATATCCCATAATGCACCGCGCGGAAAGGAGGAGGGGGGAGGGAGGAGGGGGAGGAGGAAGGGGAGGAGGAGGAAGGGAGGAGGGAGAGGGAGGGGGGGGGAGGAAGGGGGAGGAAGGAGGGGGAAGGTGCGGAGGAGGGGGAGGAGAAGAAGGGAGGAAGTGGAGGAGGAAGAGGGGGAGGGAGGAGGAGGAGGGGGGAGAAAGGAGGAGGGGAGAAGGAAGGAGGAGGGGGAGGGAGGAGGAGGAGGGAGGAGGAGAATTTGGTAGGATGAGGAGTTGAGGAGGAGGGAGGAGGAGTTTACCCTCCCCTCAGTACCCTTTTCTCCTCCTCCTCAAGAGCTGCGCTCTAGTTCGGCGTTACAGGGAGTTGTAAACGGCTTTCATTTTTTTGTGTTTTTTTTCGCTAACGTTACCTTTTTCCAAACAGTAACATACTTACGTTACTTATTTGGAGAAACGGGTTTGCGTTACTTGTTATTTTAGAGCGCAGCTCTTAGGCGCCAGTTTCCGGGTTGAGTGGCGTCGCCGTCGGCGTAACTCGCGCGTTGCATTATGGGATATTTCTCATAATGACGTCACACCTTACGTCACGTGTGGTGTCATGAGGGTAAACGTTTCCACCTAAATTTGGAGGAAATGTTTTCTCTAAATTTAGTGGGAAACTTTTTGCAACACGTTCCTGCTTAATTTAGTGGGGAAATTTTCTTACTTATTTTTGCGCGAAACTATTTCCGTTAAATTTAGAGGGAAAATTTTACCCTCGTGACGTCACACGGGACACCATGTATGACGTCACCCTTGACCCTCCCCTACGTACCCTCCCCTCCTCCTCCTCAAGAGCTGCGCTCTAATGCGGCATTACAAAGAATCGCAAACGTCTTTGGTTTTTTTCTTCCCAATACATAACAAATTACACATAAATTTTTGTCGTGGTGTCAAACCATGTGAATTTTTTAGTTTATTTTTGTGTTTTTTGCGTCTTTTTGTGAGCACAGTCAAACCCGTTTATAACGAACAGCAGGAAACGCTACGATCAGTTTGATATAGCATGTAGTTCGATATAGCAAAAACCATTTACAACGAACTTACACGATGCGTTCGTTGTAAGGCGAAAGCTTTTCTTTCTCCCTCATATCTTTGCATCCACCGTGTAACAAAGCGTTGGGAAGTTTTTGTTGTTTTTTATGCATGAGTGCAGAGGTTTTTTAGCGTATCTCTCCTTGTGAATCACTTTTCATCGTAGGCATCCGTTATGGGATGAAGTTTCTCTTTTCTGTGCGTGCGTGAAATGTTTCCTTTAGCTTTCTCCCCTTCTGAATCGCTTCTCTTTGTCAGTATCGTTCACGGCTTGAGCTTCTGGAAATTTTTTTTCTAGATTTTTTTTTTTTTTGGGGGGGGGGGAGGGATAGGCAAGAAGGCGATTGTTGGCACGTTTCTGGAAACCTTTTGGGGGAAAAGTTCGATATAGCCAATATGTTGTTCGTTATAAAAAGGTACTTTTTACATGCATTTTTAATTTCCTGTGAGTTCGATATCGACAGTAATTCGCAGTAGGTGGGTTCGTTCTAAACGGGTTTCACTGTATACTGCAATCGACAGTGTTTGAGCAATATATCATGACATATCAACGAGAAAAAGAAAATGCATTTGTAGTGCAATAAGTGCTGAGGTGATCACCGGCACTACGATTACAATAGACGTTATTCATTATTCGCGCAATGTCTCGGCGGCTGCGCGCGCTATCAGAGGCACTGCGTCATCTTTGACGCTTCACAGACCCGACCTCCGGCCTCAGTACGGACCGTAATCTCTTAGCAAAGCGTTCGTCACGTGTTCTTTTTTTCAGGTATATTAAAGGTGTCAGCCGTTCAAGAATAAATTACGAATATCATCAAGCTCAAGTGTGTTGTTGGGGATTTCACGAAGAATTTCTTTCAAAGCATGAAATGCTTTGTAACGGAACCCGGAATCCCAACATTTTGTTTGTGCGTCCATCCGTCCCTCCGTGCAACACCCGTTAATTATTTTTCTGGAAAATTTACGTCGCATGACCCAGACGTCGATCCTGTTTTCTTATTAATGTAGCGGAAAACGTTACGTCTTCTAACTTAAACACAAATTGAGTTTCCCCACTACATTTACTGTGGAAATCGACGTCCCTTGACTTCAGAACCATTTCAATTTCGCCGTTAAATCTAACGGGGAATATACCTCCCGTGACACGCCAATTGCCTCTCCCCATTCTTATATTTACTACCTCCTTCCTTTCTCTCCCATACCTCCCCTCTAGGGTGTCCTCAACATCTGCCTCCTTTCCCCTTGCTCCCCATCTGCCTTCAACTACGATACTTCTCCCCTTCTCGCCTCCTTTTCCCCCATCCCTCCCCTATTTTCCTGCGATACCTACCTCCCCCTCCCTCTTTCCTCCTCCTCTTCATCAGTCGCGTGACACACCATATCAGTTTCCCCGCTAAATACAGCGGAGAAGTATGAGGCATGTGACACACCGATTCCCTCTTCCCATTTCTCTCTCCTTCATCTCCCTCCCTCGCAATCCCACTCCTCAACAGTGTTGTACACGTTCCTCAAAGAAAGGGAACGAAAGCTCTTCCGTTCCTCGTTCCTTCTGATTTTGGAACGCGTCTCCCGCTACAAGTTACATCTGTGAAAAAAGGAACTCGTTTTCCCAGCTACAGTTAAAAAATGGAACGTATCGTTACATATGGATGTTACATTTGCATTTTGCTAATTACTATAATAAGCTAAATCGTGCAGAGCTTTTGTTTTAATCTATCCCATTAGTAGTCACCATACGAGTTTGTAGGCTCGTCATGGAAGGGCAACTATGGAGAAGAAAACAAGCGGCAGCAGAGGTTTCCATTTGTTGATATGTATCCAAGCTGGGTAATCTCGAAGCTTGTAACCATATTTATGTTTGTAGTGGACGATCTCAGAGGAGTCGAATGTACTCTTTACCCCAACATTGTACGAGCATTTATAAACAGCCTCACACGTTTCAATTGAACAAAGAGTCCCCATAGTTTCCGAACTTAACAACAGTTGCTTCTCGGTGTCGCTGCCTGCGTGACGAGCAGGTGGAGGAGAGGGTAGGGCTTTTGGAAGGTCAGTCTTAAAAACTACAAAATACTTCTTTGTAAGGTTGGCTTTGTTGTTCCTTTTGGGGCTGTTGGGGACAAGAGAAGAAACAGATTTTTTTTGTTTTGTATCTTTTAAGTGAACAATGTTCGGGATACAAGGGTGCGTTCGATAGTCTGGCAACCTGTGATCTCGTTGTAACTGTAAGTCTCGTTATGTAAGTTCACAAGTGGCTGTAGTCGTGCCTTAGATTTCTGGGTGTGCGAGGATTCAGTGGAACCAAATAAAAGTAGCTGAGTTTGAAACAACCCTCTTTCTTTGTCTTTTCCTACGACAAAAACTTTTGCTTTTGTACCGCAGTTTCCGGGCTCTCAAAATGAATCGTGCACGCCCACCGCTCTCCTGCACCCGAAACCGCTAGCGCGATTCACGCGAGGACCATCACAAGATTAGTCGCACAAGATTAGTGCTAAGGTCGCGAGATCCTGCACTCTGTGTACTTTCAAAATTTCCCGGTTCAAAATAAAATAAAAATTACCCCACTGAACGAAAAAAAGGAACGCGGGTACTCTTTCCGTTCCAGTAAAAATGTAACGCGTTCCCGTTCCAGTTCCAGCGGATGCAAAACGGAACGGCGGCGTTCCTTCGTTCCTCCTAAGTGCGAACGCGTTCCAGGAACGCCGTTCCCTTGGAACGCCGTTCCGTACGACACTGCTCCTGTCAACCTCCTACAGTGCCTCTGCTCCTCCCCATCTGCCGTACTTCAACTCCCTCCCCTTCCTCTTGCCCCCTCCCCATCCCCCTCCTACATTCCACTTCCTCCCTTCCCTCTCCCCCTTCCTGCTCATGTGACAAACAAATTGAATTTCCCTAGATTTATAAAAATGAACTAGGAGGATGGTTAAGCTTCGCCTTTAAAGGGGTACGGAAACAAAAATTGAAATATTCAAATTTCGTTCGGAAATGAGTCAAGCATGACGGATAATAACCGTAAATGATAATCGCACGTTTGTATTTTGAACGACTGGCTATATTTTTCGTTCCAAACGGTGCACTCGAGCGAGCGCCCGAAGAGAAGCGAACGGAGAGCGCGATGCGTCATGGGATATCCGGCGCAAACAAAAACAGAAAGAAAAGATTCCCCGCATTCGTGACGTAGCAAGGCTGGCGGGGTTATGAGCTTTGCCCTTGGTGGCGTTGTCAGCGTTGTGGTGGTGTCAATAGCGTCAGCGCGTTACAACCGAGCCGTTCGAAGTGCCCGTGGGGTGACGAGCGTGTGGCTGGCCCAAGGAGCACGTAGCTTCCACAGCACTGTCAGCTTAGGGCTGAACGGGGTGGGGAAAGCAACTTTTGTCCGAGTTTTGAGCGACTGGCTAATCTTCTAGGGGGAGAATGGCTGCATCCGGGTGCACAAACGAGGGTCCGAGAAAGAGGGAGTCCACCCTTTCCGTCTTCTTGGACTGTTTGGTTCAATGCGCGATTTGTGAGTTGAGGAGGAAAGCTAAGAAGGAAAATGTTGAAATGCCAAAGAGCGGCGCTGCTCCGAAGGAATCTGCTACGTCACGACTACGTAGCAAGTTCCCCAACGTTGCTAGATCACCTCCCAAATAGGCTCCGCATGCATCCACCAGGTGCACATTGAAAGATCGTTTATTTAGCTTTAAAATTAGTTTTCTTGTGCCTTTCAACGGAAGACTGGTGTTTTTGAGGTTAGGGTGCAACATGCGACACATTCAAGCTAGAAAATGAGCGCTGGAATTTCGTTTCCCTACCCCTTTAAAAGGACACTAACAGGTCAAACTAATTTTTTTTCTGAAACGATTGAAAACGATGTTTGGAAATTACCCTAAAAACTCGAAACTTGGGAGCTCAGCATTTGTGAAGTAAAAAATGAAAGAAGTATAAAAGTGAAAGCCGTTTACAACTTCCTGTAACACCGAATTAGAGCGCAGCTCTTGAGGAGGAGGAGGGAGGAGTACGGGGGGGGCCAATTGACCTCGGGGGGGGGGGGAGGGGGGTCCCGTGACGTCACTGATGACGTCATCAATGATGATGACGATGACGATGCGGATACCCATGACGTCATCAGTGACTCACTGATGACGTCATCGGCATCCGCATCGTCATCGTCATCACTGTGACCTCGGTGGGTCACGTGACCAGGGGGTCACGTGACCTGGGGACCACGTGACCTGGGGGACCACGTGACCTGGGAGCCACGTGACATGGGGATCACGTGACCTGGGGGTCACGTGACCCCAAGGATGACCCCAAGGTCATCCCAAGGTCACGTGACCTTGGGAGTCACGTGACCATGGGGTGAGCTTGAGGGTCACGTGACCTTGGAATGACCTTGAGGTTACGCCGACGGCGACGGCGACGGCGACGCCGCTCAAGCCGAAAACCAGCGCCTAAGAGCTGCGCTCTAAAAAAATGAAAGCCGTTTAAAACTCCCTGTAACGCCGAATTAGAGCGCAGCTATTGAGTAGGAGGGAAGGCACGGGGGGGGGGTTTCGTACGTGACCTCGGGGGAGGGGGGTCACATGACCAGGGGGTCACGTGACCTGGTGGGCCACGTGACCTCAGGGGCCACTTTACCTGGGGGTCACGTGACCTGGGTGGCCACGTGACCTGGGGAGGGTCACGTGACCTGGGGGTCACATGACTTGGGGGTCACGTTACCTGGGAGGTCACGTGACCTGGGGGGTGACGTGACCTGGGGCGGTTACACCGACGGCGACGCCAACGCCGACGGCGACGCCGCTCAAGCCGGAAACGGTCGACTAAGAGCTGCGGCTCTAAAATCACTGTAATTCTAAATTACAGCGCAGCTCTTGAGGAGGAGGAGAGGAGGGTACGGACTGGAGGGTATGCACCTCATCTCCCTCCGTACCCTCCCCTCCTCCTCCCCTTCTCCCCTAACCTTTCTCCTCCCCTCCTCCACCTGCCCCCATCCTCCCCTCCTCGTCCTCCGTACCCTCCCTCCTCTAACATCGTACCCTCCCCTCCTCCTTTTTTGTACCATCCTCTTCTCCTCCTCAATACAATCACCTCTTCCCACAGTTTTCCCGCTAAACTTAGCTGGAAAATTTACGCCACCTAACCTCAACACTAATTCTGTTTCCCCACTAAATTTAGCGGGAAAAAATGACTTCACACGACTTCATGTCATGTCACCCATAAACAAATTCAGATTCTCCGCTAAATTTAGCGGGAGCATTGACGTCACGTGACCTCAACACTAATTCAATTTCCCGCTAAATATAGCCGGGTGGTTACGGCGACGGCGACGCTAACGGCGACTCCGCCAAACGCAGGAGCGGGCGCCTAAGAGCTGCGCTCTATAAAACAATTTATAAATGCCGAATTTAAAGTTCTCGCGCGATCCGCGCCAGTGCAGTGACGTCGAAGATTGAGTCGTCCTGCACATTCAAGCTTCTCTCATGCCTCCGTTTCGTGTTCGCCCGCAGCACCGCGATCAGCCGCTCCGTGCGGCACACCTATCGCTGTGAGCAGACGATGCTTCACTTTCGAGTCTGAACTTCTTTCAGGGCTCTTTCAGCGATCTCAATTTTTTTTAAACGTTGTGAGGTCCAAGAGAATGCGCAGTGGACTTGTGTGAGCGACGTGAGGGCCACGCCACACCGAATCTGTGTGATATGCTGCCTCAGCGGTGTCACAACCGAAACTACGGTACACACACACCAAAGCCAGTTGTGTTGACCGTTTGACGATTTCCCTTCCGAAGTCCTAGAAGTCGTCGGGCACCTAAAAGAGAACTTCGTCCGATTCCTCGACTCACCAATCATCATCGCTCCTACATGCGTCAAGCGCCGCCATTTTTTTCCGAGGGAGCATAGAAAGCCTGGAGGCGACATCACACCGGACTCCGATTTTCGGTATTTCAAACAGAAAGGGCCATAGTGGGTTTGCAGTCGCGTTAAAGAACATGTTTTACAGATACCGTTTTCAATATTATAAAAATGTCGCTTACCACGCTTCTACGTTTTATATTCAATTACGTCAAAAATAAAACGAGGCCACGAGGTGTTGAGGAGCGTAAGAGAGAAGCGCCAAAAATAAAAAGGCGGGCGCGCGCGTAAGAAAATATTTTTGCGTGCTGGTAGTTTTTGCGTGTTTATTACTAGCAACTTGTATCGTTTTCGACAACAAAGACAAATACGATTTTTGGGGTGGCAGTGCCCATTCAAGAATGGAACGCGAGAGCGTTACCGGGCCCTGTTCGTAGAACCGTTTCAAAGAAACCCGCACTCCGTGTCCAAGCCGCACAAGCGCGTGTGCGTGGTCTATTCGGTAGCTTAACACGTCACGTGATGTGCAGCCGAATTTAGTGAGTGGATAGGGTCATGACATCACAGTCACGTGTGACGTCACACGTAACTGTGACGTCGTGGCTCTATCGCCCAATCAGGATTTTCCCGGTCCCACCGACGCCAACGCCGATGCCAGATTTTCTGCGACAGGAGCTCCTGACTCCCCGAAAAATCGCTCCTAAAATCTGCGTTTCAATCGCTATCGACCAACACACTGTTTACAAAAAAGCCCACGTTCGCCCACACAAGGTGGGTGAAACGCACGCGCGCAGAGACCGGATTCGCGCGAGGTAAAGCATCTGCGCATGCTTAGTACAGACAACAGCGCCACCGTAGTGGCGTGACGTCAGGGAGTTAAATTGGTCTATTGAACTGAAAGTAAAAGTAGCTGTGATTGCTTTGAATAAAAATTAACTTTATTCTATACTTGTTCACCCCCAAACAGACAGGCCAGTGGAAGCTATAGTATACGTGCTTGTTAGACCAGTAGGACGTCGATACGCGTGATGACGCCCATACCCAGGCGTAGAGAGCACGGAGAGTGTCCAACTGCTCAGCCAGGGTCGCCTGGTCTATGGGCCGCGTTTGCAATACGAGCTGCCAGGAGGTGACGAAAGCGTTGGTCGTCAGCAAGCGGCCTTTCTTATTGGCTACGCGACAAGGCAGCGCATGCGCAATTGCGACCAAGGAGGACGCCTCCTGCGAAGGTTGTTGTTGTAAGCTTTGTAGGAGGGTTGGATGGGAAAGTGAGAGTGTACACGATTGGCTCTCACTTTCCCCAACCTTCCTAGAACGCTTACAAGAACGACCCCCGCAGGAGACATCCTCCCTTAAATTGCAATCCATGGGTTGAGATGCACAATCTTCTCAATCTAGGCTCTCTACCCACGCGCAGGGGGCGAACGATAAAAGGGAGGGAAAGGGTACGTTTTTCTGAAGCTAAATCTGATAAAAAAACATGCGTTTTCCTGTTGTGTGTGTGTGTGTGTGTTTTGTTTTGTTTTTACCGTGCTGTGAATTGGCTTGGATAGCGCAATGTGTTTTTGTTATTTGCTGGTTCACTCTGTGAATATAAAAAATAGGTCACTATCTTACGCGACTGTATTCGGCCTCTCCCCCGGCAATAATGTGTCTGGCGCTGCGGGGTAATCTGGAATAAATACATATTACGGAGTACTTAAATAAGCGTGCCTCACCCCCCCCTCCTTTCCCATCGTTAGCAATTTAAAATTCAACAACCTTTGCTTAGAGACATCCAAAATCAACTCGTCTTTTTTTCCAATTGCAGTCAGATTATAGCAATTCCTGATTCATCATGGGTGCATCTGTACTCTCCATGTTGCTTCTACTGAATGGTACGTTACACACGATCTTTACAACCGTCTTGAGAAACACAGCCGCCGAAAGAGAAAATGAAAATGCATGACTTCAAATTTTGCAGCATCTGTAACTGACTGGTCCAATGAAAAAAATCAAGATACAAGTAATGGCAAAAAAAGTGGTGAGTGTTAAAGGTCGCCAAGTTCTTCATTAAAATTTGCAGATTTGTTGCTATGATTTTGTTATTACACTGTAGGAATCTATAGAGCCAATTGCAATAGTTTTCAAAGGTTTTTTCACCCGTAAGCCGAACACTTAATATAACACTATTTAATAGGCAATTAAGCAAGAGTCGCCGAACTATACTTTTCTAGGAGCCATTCAAGAACCGGAGTTTTTGTGTCCAGTTTAAAAAATATTTCACAAAAACACGAAAACTGAGCAATGAACGTCTCAAAGTCTCATGGCATTAAGTATGTGATTAAATTAGTTTGAACCTCTATTTGTAAACGCCGTCAATACTGTAATTGCAGCATTACATTGCACTTAGGGTGACCTCTTTCCTGCTAAAGAGTATACTAGAAGAAAATTATTAACATGCACAGCACGAAATGTGGCTCTGCTAACACCTTTCATATAACGTGTTGTCCAAAAATATATACATTTCCCAACACTTTTGCGTGCCAGAGTATCGAAGCGAAATTCTTATCGGTTCTTTTTCGCTTTGGGTTCACGGCTTTCAGGTTCAGTTCCGGTTCAGCTCCAGGGATCAAAACTAACGGTTCAAACCGGTTTGAACCGCTATATTGTGAATTTTTTTCCGCGTTGTTTTGGTAATAGGCACTACTTTGCGCCGTGTAACAAGTAACTATGTGCCGTTTTTTTAATCATTAAAGATTTGTTAAAAAAAGCCGTGAAAGCTACAGTCATGCGTTTTGCGCAGGTGAGGTATACGGCCAAGGGTCGTAATACAGGAGGCTTATCGTAAGGCTCATTTGGGTATTTAGATAGAACATGACAATTAACTTTAAAATTAGCGATATTACACATATGGTTACAATTAAAAACTTGTTGAGCAATATCGAAAAACACTAAAGCAGTAATTTTTAGAAAGACTTTGTGCGCGTGAGGCGCGCAGTCGAACGATCAATTTACACGTCGTGCAGCAGGAGCAAGGCTACCGATGCGATTAGACTGGCAGCGGCCTTCTACCTACTGCGCGAGTTGTATTTTTAGCGCACTACTACGCTCCGCACGCGCTCAGAATATTTCTAAAAATGATTGATTTAGTGGTTTGCGATGGCGCTCAGCAAGTTACTTATTGGAACCATATGTCGATTTTCACTAAATGAAAAGGGTTTGAACAAATTTTACTTAATTAGCCGACTGATCGTTACGGGTAGTCCCGTATACTATGTCCCCCTAGCCGTATAACTCACCTGCACAAAAGCATAAGGGTAGCTTTCACGGCATTTTTAACCAAATCTATAAAGCTTTAAAAAGCTACAGGAAGTTCCATAGTAGCACGGGTTCTTGGGGAATGCTCTAGAGTGACCCTTTGCAAGTCCACACACGTCGCCCTTTGGGAAACACTAACACTGAGCCCTTCACTTTTTTCTTTTGCCTTTCTCTTTTGCTTCTTTTTTTAATGCTACCTCTTTTCGGCCTCGTTAGGCGGTCGTCGTTAGCGTTTCTGAAATGGGGATGTGCATGACGGTTCCCAAGGGTAGTGCTAACGGGATCTCTAAGAATCCGCCATTGAATGATCCCGTAATTTTCTCACCCATGTGCTGTACTCTGCTTGTCAGAGCATGTCCATTCCCTTAGATGCGGTCGTCCATATCACTCGTGGAAAAAGCCGCATCCATGCCACTCTTGGAAGGAACTCCATCAATCGTTTTAACTACACACACATCACAGCCCACGGACCGCCCCTACGAATACACAGAGCGAAGAACATCCGGCGACGGTAGATCGGCAACTCAGCCCGCATTCGACCGCGCCGCGCCGCAACACCTCTTAAATAACAAGGACGTGGTGCTCAATAAGATGGCGTCATCAGCTAAGGCCAACGCTGGACACATATTGGAAACGACCATTGCGTCTACGTTCGGCTCAAACGTAACACGAAGCCGAGCGCTGGCGCAGGACTCGTTCCAATCTGTTACCTGCGTTGGCCTTCTCTGATGACGCCATCTCATTCAGCACTATGGCTTTGTTATCTAGGAGGTGTTGCGCTGCGCATCCTCCTCTATGTCTCAGCGCCAGCGGTTCGCGTGACTTTGACGAAAGGAAAGGGCTCGTTTTGGCGAAATCCCGGCGGTGTCTGTCAGTTTCCCAGACTTGGGGAGGGAGGGAAATGGTGTTGCGTGCTGACGTCAGCACTACGGACCATTGGGAGCTGCGCACCGTCACCCTCTCCCTCTCCCTCTCTCCCCGGCGCTGAAAAAGAAAAAGACACCGCTGGGTTTTCGTCTAGACGCACGTTCTAATACTTATGCGTTAAAACACCCTGTACACGTACTAAGTTCACCCTTAAAAGGGCCCTGCAATCATATTTAAGCGTCTACTTTTTTTGCCCTTTCGACATCTCTTGGGGTTCGCGCAAGCCAGCGGGCACGGAGAGAGTAACTAAATATCAGTGCGACATATTTTAACCTGACGACGCAAAAGCCTTCTCCACCTACGGGGGCGACCCGCGATGCCGAAAGCACGCGATATGTGACGTTTTTTTGTCCTGGCCTTACTACATGTCAGAGCCACTAAAAGCTTTCTTTTTAGTCGAAATACAACATATAAGTGGCACGAACTGTTTTAATTATTTATGAAAGCGGTTTTTCTTCAGTATTTTAGGTCAGAAAAGAAGCAAATGCAGTTTATAAAACACGGAAACAAGAACTGACCCGTCGACATACCCGCCATCAAGCGGTGGAAAAGGCGGCGGATATTAGAAAGAGGTAGGGGATCAGGCACCTTGAGCGGCGAGCGTAAGAAGGTCCCCGATGTACGCGGCACCGCTGAGGTCGAGGATCCGACCGGTTCCGAGCGTTCCGAAGGCCTTCGGCGGGCAGGTTTGGTGGTATGGCAGCGCGAAGTGGCTCCCGTTCTGAACTGATATTTACTCTGTATTTGCTGTCGTTTGTGGCCAATGAGGTGTCATGCCGAATTAGTGTTTAATCGCGCAGCAAATGCAATGCAAGCCGCCCTGGCTGCCCGCTTCATACAGCCTAGTCATAACAAGCTTTAGTGGCGCCCTCTTGAGCCATCGACACTGAGTGCGGCAGCCGTCAGCGCTCGCTGAGCTCTACCACCCCTCCTCGGTTCACGGCCACTCAAGCAACCAAAGACGTCATGAAGGAGGTTATTTTTTGCTTGTTTTTGTAATTTTAATTTGCCTATAACTTCTAAAACAAAGCGAAATTTGAGAAAATAAAAGTTTCATTAAAGGTACCATTAAACGATCCATAAATCGAATTTTATCCACCGATCGTCGTTAAAGGTGTGAGAAAAAAAAACACAAAAATAGGCAGCTAAACGAAATTCTTCGCTACGGAACTTTTAAAAGAAAACTGGACTTTTTGCGCCTTCTCTCCTTCGAAAGCTATCTGTCTTTTCACTGCGATGCATCCGCGGAACCGCAGCACGTCAGCCGAATCCACGTCGCCTTTTGGGTAAGAGCCTACCTCACCAGCACCGCGATCATAAACAATAAATAGCCGGTGAATGTTCTATAAAAGTTTTGTTAAATAATATTCAGATCAATATTTTGTAGCATAATTAGAGATATAATGAAAATTTACAACTTTGATAATGCTGAGAGCCAAGCGCCATCTATCGTGTGGTAAACGAAACAAGAAAAAGAGCCTATTGTTACTGTGTTGCAGTTACTTGGTCGCGACGAACAACGAATGTTTATTTTTCTACGTGTTCTTCTCGCGCGTCCCGACTTCAAGCAGCAAGAAAAAAGTAAGAAGTACTTGAAACAGACCACGACGAACAAGAACGCTGAATCCCCAAACACCCGAGAAAAGCAACAACGGCCACGAGCCCACCGACCCCGTCCAAGTGAGCTCGGCAGAATATAGACTTTTGTGCTTATTCTCGCCCCCGACCGCCAAGTAGGCATATCCGGTATGGGCGATGAAAAAATATCAAAACGTTTATACCTGCACATCTACTAAAAAAATGGAGGGAGGCAAAACGAAAATGTGTGACGGTTACGTTTATCTCCTACATGCCTTTTATTGGCGTGGCGACGGCAAAACAATGTTTTCGCCCATACTGGAAGTGACGACAATTCAAGATGGCGGCGCCCTTGCGAAAAAGGTCTATAGGCCTAGCAGGCACTCCGTCTCGGCGCAGCGTTGCTTCAACGGTACTTGGCCAAGACCATCTGCCCACGATCGGCTGGCGTGCTGAATGGAATATGCCCGCGCGACCCTTGTCGACTCTTCCCGTATTATATTTTGATCGCTGACCTCAATTTTAGATTAACAGGTGAGGTCCATCTCTTCCCCTTGTCGTCGTCTTGTTTTCTGAGGCAGTGGTGACGAACACTGTCGTCGAAAAGCCGAGTGTCACGTCAGGATCGAGTTGCAATCGTACAATATCGGTCCCGAAGCGTTTACCAGCAGCGCGAATACAGCACTTCCATCAAACGTGCGCGTCTGCTCCGAGTGTGAACAGGAATTTACGTGGCTCTTGCTGACACTGTCGTAGTTCAAACGTATATTTTTTTAACTTTGGCTTGCTCCTGCATCTCCAAGGCCGCGAAAAACGACCCGGCAAATTGTTTCCATCTACGTCGCTTTGCAAACGACTGACATGGGCCGCCTTTTACCAACACTGACAGTTGGTTTGACTTCTGGAGTCTTCACCGGAAGACTCGCCGCTCTTCCCAACAGGCAAAACGGCGCACGGGACTAGTCCCATGCTGTTACTGTAGCGCAACAGATCTCATTGAATTTCGCTCAGCAGCAATCTGTCCATGGCTATCGCGGCGATGAGAAGCGCCGATTCAGAAAATACGTCGGTGACATCGGCGCCATCAGCGCAGTAAAACCTATCGGCGCACCCCCAACTCGCCGCCGCTAACGCTCCCATTCTCCTACTGCCGAGAGAAGTTCCAGTTCCTGTGCCAGAGGACGTCACGACCGTCAAAATTACGCCGCTCGATATTTCATTATTTTTTGTGTAGAAGTTAATAAACCGAGATGAAAATGAATGCCTGTTCGGCATTCAGTGAACGTTGAAGGTTTAATGTAAAAGTTATCTAAAACTGTAAGAAGGTCATTTCATGGTCCCTTTAAGTTAAGACGTTCCGTGTGCTCAGGTTCGGTGCAAATTAAGAACCAGTAAAAAAGTCCTTGCAGGGCCTCTTTAAGGTAAGATTACGGTGGAAGCTACGTGCCCGCCGGACCAATCAGCCGTTTCCGTCCTATCACCTGATCCGGCTGCCCGCGCATAGATATTATAAAGTTATTACAATAAACGCTAGAGGCTCAGGTGGCGCTATTGTGCTGCTGAATTTTTAAGCAGACAACAACCAATCGACATTTAACTTCCAAAAAATGCATTCCTATAAGAAAACGCAAATCTGTTTCCTCTTCGTGCTCAATTGGAAAAGCAAACATTTTCTAGTGTTGTCACAGAATAAAAAGTTGGGAACGTTTTACAATCGGATGTACAAAGGTATGTGTAAGTTAGATCGTGTTTCTTTAAAATTCATGGCGTCGAGCGGTGAACTAAAATTGCGCAATACACATGTATAATACGGGTTGACGTTGCAGACTGCTATTATAGGGCAAGTATTGGCATATAAACAATGCTATGATGCACACAGAGTGAATTAGCTTCACAAACACCAAAAATATACTAATATATGCCTAATCGAACAATCAAAACAGACGACAAGAGCGAAGCATGGAATTGTGGAACGAAGAAGGTACTGGATTAGTAAAAAGAAACTGTGCATGAATATTCAAAAGAGAGCAGTAACAGAGTGTTGTTGCTTTGAAATAAATACGATTGGTCTTTTTGCATAAATTGATAGCTTGTAATGACATATTATGGTGTACAAGATAGAACTAGGCCTCAATTTTTACAAACTTAAACATCGCTCAGTAATAAAACGTTGACTGGCGCTGACGGACACACAGCACCATGAGGTGGCCGGTTGTTGAAACTGACGCCCAGCGTCAGTTTCGTCAGTTTTAACAACCGGCCACCACCATAGGTCGGCATTTTAAGCTGTCCTCACTCAAACTCATGATGACCATTTTTTCTTCAATCGAAACTCACGCCCGCTCACGATCACGATTTATTCAAAATAGGGTCGTCACCCGGACTCACCCTCATGGTTCAACACAAAACCAAAACTCACTCGCCGTCATCATCACGGTCGTCACGCTCACAGATCATCACGGTCATCACGCTCACAGGTCATCAACAATCCATCAGACTCCAGAGGTCATCAGACTCACAGGTCATCACACTCACAGGTCCTCACGGTCCTCAGACTCACAGGTCATCACACTCACAGGTCCTCACGGTCCTCACACTCACAGGTCATCACGCTCATCACACTCACAGGTCATCACGGTCCTCACGACACTCACACTCACGGCTCCTCACGGTCCTCACGCTCACAGGTCATCATGATCATCACACTCACAGGTCCTCACGGTCATCACACTCACAGCTCCCCGCGGTCCTCACACTCACACAGGTCTTCACGCTCATCACACTCACAGGTCCTCACACTCACATTTCATCATGCTTTAGGTTGCTTTCTTTGTGTTTTCTTTTGTTTCTCGCGAGCCGTTGGTTTGTCTTCGCGAGAGTCGTGCGGCAGGGAAACTACCCCAAGACAGTGAACTTCTGAACCGCTTATCCAATTTAAAAGAAATATACTATGTTTATATTTATGCTCCGCACATTTCTACCAAATTTCTGTAACCTGGAATGATTACGAAAGAAACTAAATGCAAGCTGACGAAAGTGAGTGTGATGAACTTTCGCTGCATGCTCACGATTGCGGCTGTAAAACACAAACGCGCCTTCCAACAGGTGACATACATCGTCGCAGTGATTAGAGTATCGCCTCGCTGTGCATACCTCGCTCATTTGTACACAAATAAACGATTACTAAATATATCACCCCCGTTTCTTTTCTTTTTTTTTTTGTGCCACCCACACGTACTTCTACGGAGGTTCATGCAGCATATAGATATGGTACACATATGCATCGACCAATTTTTTTTTCGGTTTTGGGAGGGTGATAATACTAGGTAGGGTGGTTTCACGTGACGTACCTCTGGTTTGAAATCTCACCATAATCTCTGTTGGCAGTGGTGTCCGTCAGTCGTATGCTATTCTATGAACAGAGGCTGCGGAGGCCGGAGTTCCTTCTCACTCGAGTTGCTTCTGCTTTTGTTGATCGACCGTGCTTGCCGGAGTAGGGCTGCGATTGAAGGAATCATCGGCCGGCATTGTTTTTCAGTCATCTTGGCCTTTATCAAATACTGTCAGCAATTATTATCCTGATACGTGCAGCCGTCCTTGGATTGATTTCGTTTGGATTGGTATGGCATGGCTTTGCTTGGTTTGGTTTGGAGTGGTTTGGGGGTTTGGGGTCGTCCCCGTGTGTCTGTCGCGTTCTCGATCACTTAGCGCGCGCCAGCTTTCATTTGGGAAGCCGCGTCATTCTTAGCAGCGCAGTTCTATAATGGGCAATCAGTTCGTCGAACAATGTTTCCTGGACAGATCGTTTCATCACACTGCGATGTTTCATCGGCAGATTGTTTCTTCGACATTTGTTTCATCGACGTGAGATCCGCAGATCGTTTGTTCGACATTTGATGCTCGACAATACTTGCTACATTTCGTCGACACTTTTTTTTACTCGGACATCTAGGACGACATTTCTCTTTCTCTCTCGCTCTTTTTCATCGAAGCGGCGTTGGCTTCTTGACGTCTCGCGTTCTTCGCGTGTTCGCAGCGCACTACGGTGTCCGCTACGGACAGGGCGCAGGTGGCGCAAGCGCTAACGCTCCTCACTCTTTGTACGCAGTGCTCTGTGCGCTTACGTTGCTTGAGTGGTGCGTGCGGCGTGGCGGCCTTTTGGATACGTTTGGCCGTTTGGGCACGTGCTCGGCCTGTCTAACAGATATTTGTTTACGTAAGGAGCGCGCCCTACGAAGCTGAGGCTCGGCGCTCGGCAGCCAGACGGCCAGACGCATTCGTTGCTTTCAGTCGTGCTCTTGGCTGCGTGCATACTCGAAGCTCGCGAGATGCTGAATCGTTACGAACGTTTTCTAAAAGGGGTGTTTTCTCGGCGCAGTGGTGGCCTAGTATACCTAAGGCTCATTTTTTGTAGAATGACGTGAGGCTTATTTTGTGCCCACTAATGCACGCGAAATACAAAAACTGACGTTTTGCATTCTCGTCTTCAAGTGTTCCGAAAAAGTTAGTGACGTATAGGTTAACCTGTCAGTTTCAGTAGTCTTTAAGAGAGTCGATGAACAGAGGTATCTACATTGTTGTAGCTTGTAGAGTCGGAGTCGGCTGAGATTCTACCGTATATGTCGTCTTCTTTGCCATTGGACAGCTGACCGATTCTACGTGCTCGAGCTCTCGCTGAAAGCGTAAACCTATTTATATAGTATTCAACAGTGCTCATTCGTGTGTACTGTAGTGAACATTCCAGGTCAGAAATATCAATAATTTATTTCTATCAACCAGGAAAATGCAATATCTGCCAAACACCTTCCGACAAAGAAAGAAAACGAGAGCTCGCTGTTCGCTTCGACCGAGTAGACCCATAGAACCGATCTCCACGAACCTGTCTGGAGCTTGCAGTGACCGCAGTCATAGTAGTACTTCACAGGAGGCAGAGGAAGTGCACGAGACGGCTCGTGATCGACACGCGCAAGCCTGCAGCGGCGTTGACCCTTGTGCGGAAAGGCTACAGTTCCCGCAATGCCATTGCTGCCAGAGGAGACGTAGCGAAACTGGCGGTGAGGTCTGTCTATTAACTCCGGCCCGGTTCACACATCTGCGTGCCGAGCGACAGAAACGACAGAAACAGCACGAACGACATGACACCGGGACGATTCTGTTCGCATTACAGAGCGTGACAGATAATGCAATGAGCAATGGGTCGCTTTGTCAAGCAATCATGTTTTGTTTTGTTTGTTTTATTGTTTTATTTTGACGCAAAAGTCAAGGAGGTTGGGACAAAAGGAGAATGAATCACCTGACTAGGTCCCAACCACCCGTACAACACACAGACAGCAGGTCTATTTACAACAAACAATTTGAGCAAGAAAAAAAAACACTTATATACATACTACGAGTCACATGGTTAGAAACACTAGTTATACTGGAGCAGGTAATCTTGTAGACGCACTCTAAAAACAAACACGGATGTAACTTCGTGTGCCAGTTGATAAATGTAATAGTGTCTGTTCAGTACATCTGGAATGTGATAAGACAATTTTTGAGTCCCATAATTAGTTCTAATTTTAGGCATAGGGAATTGCTGATGTCTTAAGTTGTAATTTGTCTCCCTAGGTAGATATGTGTCATAAAATGTAGCGGAGTTATTTCTAATTTGGGAATGAATTGAAATCGCAACTCTCAGGCAGAAAAGATTCTCCAGCTTTAATATTTTATGTTCTATAAAGTAAAGGGCAGTGGAGTCGAACCATGGTACATTGTAAATTATCCGAACCGCTCGTTTCTGTAATATCAGCAATTTGTTCACATTATCTTTTGTTGTTGTGCCCCATACCAATAAGCAATAATGCAATCTCGAGTGAACCAATGACATATAGAGTTGTTTTTTTAACCAGTGTGGGAGAATATATTTTAACTTGTAAATTATTCCGATTGATCTAGAAATATCTCGTCTCATTTCGTTCACATGAGCAGTCCAATTCAAATGTTCGTGGAAGTGAACACCAAGAAATTTAAACGATTCTACTCTTTCAATATTTGAAGTTTGAAATAATATCTTAATTGTTCTAGGAACAAGTTTGTTTTTTGCTCTAAAAATTATATATTTTGTTTTTGTTATATTTAATTGTAGCTGATTGGAATCTAACCACAAGTGGAGTTGACACAGCCAAGTATTTGCCTCTTTTTCTATCTTATCCAAACATTTACCCGAAAAAAATACATTAGTGTCATCTGCATATAAAATTATGTCAGGTGTTTGTGGAATATTTGTTATATCATTAATGTAAAGAAGAAAAAGTAACGGCCCAAGAATTGATCCCTGCGGTACACCATAGTGTATATCTGCTAAAGTGGAACGAGCATCATTAAGAACGGTAAATTGCGAACGTGACGTTAAATAGCTTCGTATTAAATTTAATGCTATGCCTCTTATTCCATATAGCGGTAATTTCCGGAGTAGAACATCGTGTTTTATAGAGTCGAACGCTTTCTTAAAGTCCAAAAATAATCCAAGAGTGAAGCATTGATTTTCAATGTTTTCTAAAATTTTATTTTTTATATGTAACAGTGCCATTTCAGTTGATTTACCTTTTTGAAATCCATACTGGTGATTTGTAATAATGTTATGTTTGTCACAGAATTCCATTAGACGTTTGTAAATGACTCGTTCAACTATTTTTGAGAAAACCGGGAGTACTGATATAGGTCTATAGTTATTCATATTATTTTTTGGACCACCCTTATGAATTACACAGACTCGCGCTATCTTCATTTTTTCAGGGAAGGTACCAGTAGTCAAAATAGCGTTGCAAATATATGAAAGTGGACTGCATATTAAAGAGGAGATTGCTTTTATAGGTTTTGAACACAAACCATCCTCACCACAGGCACCACTATTTCTTAATGATTGAATTATAGTATTTATTTCAATTTCATTGGTGGGAGTTAAAAATATTGAATTATATATGGGTAAGGTAATATAGGATTCACATGTAGGCGCATTCATAGTGGTATTCGTTGTAGGAGAGCCCGATAATAAGAAATGAGAGTTAAATTTGTCAGCTAGAGGTTGACCGGAGTATGTGACATGTTCGATTGTCAGTTCCTTCGGAGCTTCAGGACGTGATTTTGAAGTAAGTTCGTTTACGGCTTGCCACACTTTCCGTGGATCGCCATAGATCTTGCTAAATTTATTATTGTAGTAGTGTGCTTTAGCTTTTTTTATGTCCGCATTTAATCTGTTCCTCACTTTCCTAAATTCTTGTAATATATTTATATCTCTTGTTTTAATAAACTTATCATATAGTTTATTACGCTCCTTGATTCGCTTATATAAAGTACATGATATCCAAGGTTTCTTTGATTTTTTATGCTTTTTAAGTTCTTGCCATGGAAACGATAATTCATAGCAGTTTTTGAGAAGGTTCAAGAAAACATTATACGATTTATTGGGGTCAGTTTCATTGAAAACCGGATCCCAGTTTATATTCGCAGCAGAAGAATAAAATTGCTGAATAGAACTATCATTAATATTTCTAAATATCACAGCAGTGTCATTATAGCCTGATTTGGAGTATGTTGGGCAGACGATAAAAGCAAAAATAGGTAAATGATCACTTAAATCACAAGATAAGACACCAGCAGCCTCTCTATGACAATTCGTAATGCAGAGATCAATTAGCGTTTCTGTTTCTGGCGTTATTCTAGTTGGCAGGTGAATGATATTATCACATCCATATGACTGAACAATATCAAAAAGTTCGAGGGAGCCGCTCGTTTGCGAAATAAGGTCAACATTGAAATCACCTATTAAAACTATGGAAAGATGAAGTGAATTAGCATACTCCAGAACATTCTCAATAAATCTAAAAAACTTCGTTAATGACCCGGCAGGGGGCCTGTAAGCAGCAACCACTACAAGGGAACAATATTTAACAACAAGAGATTCATAGTCAACAGTGACTTTTGAAAATTCGTACAAAACTTCATAATTTAGGTTATCATGAATATAAAGAGAAACCCCCTCCCTTTCGACCAGATCGATATACTCCCTCACATTTATATCCTGGAAACACGACTGCGTCCTCTCTGTTTGTAAACCAAGTTTCGGTAAACACTAAAATATCAAAGGTGTAATGCAAAGAATTCAAGAACATGTCAACGTCATCGTGCTTATTGCCAAGACTTCTAGCGTTCAAATGAAAAAAGGATAACATATTTTTGTTATGAACAAGACGTTTTTGAACAAGAAGCTTAAACGACATCTGATCGTGATAAGTGATTTGTGGGTTCATTTTGAAGGTTATCCCCGCAGTCCGAAGAGTGCTTACACTATCTTATCAAGGTCCGCCTCGGATTCGATCTTGATTGCACGGTCACCCTGCTTTTTTCGAGCGAACAAATTACCGTTCTTCTGCCAGGCAAATTGGTATTCTTTTTCAGCGGCCTTTTCCTTCAACATCCAGAGAAGCTTCTTGTTCATGGCGGTTAGATTATCTTGGAACCAGATATCAGACTTAATATTTTTTAGGTATTGCCTTTTTTCCACCCACTGTTCTCGCGTAACTCGGGAAGCAAAACGAACTAGCACGGCTGGTGCTTTACCAGGTTTTGCTGGAAGCCTGTGGAGGCCCTCCACATCATTTTCCGTCACTTTTGGTAGTTCTAGTGCGCCTGCAAGGTCATTTAGCTTGGTCAGAAGGTTCTCGTGTGCACTTGATGGCAGTCCATGAATCTCCAAATTCTGTCGCCTGCTGTACTGTTCTAGGCTATTCACTTCTTTTTTAATTTGCTTATTTCTTCATCGTTTTGCTTCCCCTCGACTTTTTCCACACGTTTTTTTAGGTCAGTTATTTCTTTTGATTGCTCATTCATTTTTTTTAGGATTTCATCATATTGGTTTGACATCAGCTGAGTTGACTTCTCAATTTGGTCAACTGTATCCTTGATCAGCATGAGAGAGTCCACTTTTGCATTTATTGTCATGAGTTCGGCAAGCTTTTTGTTGATAGCAGCTAGTTCCTGCATAAGAAAGGGCACCTGTTCAGGCGTTTGTTTTTCAGTGCTTTGTCCGCCTCGGTTTTTCGCAATCAGGCAAGTTTGGCATTTCCACGTATTATTTTTGGAATTTTTAGTTTTGCCCTTGACAGTGTTTTCGCCCGAACATGGTCCCGCGTGATAACCATACCCACAGTCTGAGCATGTCAAGTGCTTGCTAACCTCTGGTAAGGATTCATGGCATGACAAACAAAGTTCCGGGTTCAATGGCTCCGCAGTCGCCATTTGAATAGCGATAGAAAAAAGATCAACACTTCAGCACTTCCGGCAGCAGCAGCGTCAACAATGCGCATAAATAGTAAAAACTCAATGGCATCCAGCACTAACCTGCAAGATTTTGAAGACAGGTTTAGCTTCCAGAAGGAAGACTTGACGCTGCTGCTGCTGTGTGCGTATGAAGATTTCCTCTC
>JAZHYW010041514.1:0-67279 GCA_037355805.1 Ixodes ricinus
TCTTTCATCCAGGATTTTGCAAAGAAGCACAAGGTGCCTTACGTGACTAACGCAGCATGATGTAGTATTCGAATGGTCCAACGAGTGTGAAGAATCTTACCAGAATCTAGTGCAAGCGATTTCTTCTGATCCTGTATTGATTTTACCTGATTTTGACCTGCCTTTTGAACTAAACACAGATGCATCCTACTATGGTACAGGTGCTGTTCTTTATCAGCGTAATCCGACAAAGCCAACATTCCAACAGCTCTCCGTCATACGGTATCACCATATACGTTTTCTAAGCCTGAAGTAAATTACACGACTACAGAAAAAGAAGCCCTAGCTGTCTCTCAAGGCCGTGCGATACTTTCGCTCGTACCTCGAGGGCCACAAGTTCAAACTCTTCACGGATCACCAAGCATTAACGTTCCTCCTATGCATGACTGAACCTAAAGGAAAAACAGCTAGATGGATAAACGAACTCCAACAATTCGACTTTGAAGTATTTTATCGGCCAGGAGTTCACCTGAGAGATGCAGATGCACTGTCTCGTCTGTCGATTTCCGAGATGAGGCATGATACGGAGGAAGGTCTTCCACACTCGACTGTGAGAGGGAACCGAAGATCTAACTTTCAACGATGGCAAGTTTCAAGTTCCAGTCACGGCTGTAAGTTCCATTCTCAGGCTTTCCACGACAGTTCAGAATCAGGTGGCCATGATGGATTTTGGAAGGCGTATAGTAAACGGGCTCACCGATTCTGCTAGCCTGGAACGAAGGAAGACACCTACCAGTATGTGCGTTCGTGTCACGACTGCCAGATAAACAAAGCCAAGCAGAAGCAACGATACAATGAGATGGCTTGGCCAATTCACTCGGTTGTCCCATTCGAAGTAGTCCATCTAGATTTTGCCGCATTAAGAAGAAGTGTGAGGGAGTTGCTAGAACCCAAGCTTTTCTTATAGCCATAGAGCGAGTGTACGCGCGTCGCTGCCTGAAAAGCAGGAAAAGAAGACGCAAACAGCGTCATTTCAATGCTAGAAAGGGACATGCATGTTTAATAACACCAAGGTGATTGTTTCAGACAGTGGTCCTTCGTTCCGGAGTAAAAAACTGGAGCAATGGGCAAGATCAAGGGAAATCGAACTGCGCTTTGCTGCCCCATATCACCCGGAAGCGAAATGGCCTCGCAGAAATACTTGTTCGAAACTTGAAGCAGTACTTGTTTATGTACCCGAACTTCGTCGGCGGCTGGAAGTGTTCCTTGAGACAGCAGTGGCCCATCATAACCGCTCACATACTACAGCCCAAGGCTGTAGTCCCAACTACGCAGGCCTTCGGACATGCACCTTACTTGCCGGCAGATGTACAACTTGGCATCAAAGATGATCTAGTGGTGACAGAAGAAGAGAAGGCCTATAAACAGCAAGAGCTCTATAGGAAAATAATGAAGAAAAACTTCGACAAAAGATTTTGTTCAGTCCCTCGACATTCAAGTGGGCGATTTTGCCTTTGTTAGGAAAGGCATCCATGAAACACACACAAAGTTTTCTGGGCCCTACCAAGTGACGAAAACAGCGACCACGCAAGGTATCTTAAAAGTCATCTGGTATACCACTTCAACAAATGTCACTGAATGCGCCACCATTGGAAGTGTGTTTCTATATCATCCCAGGAGGAATGAGTAAAAAGGTTGGTATAATGTGACAGCTAGATGATAAACATAGAAGAAGAGGAAACCAGGCAGAGCAGGGATAGCAAAAGAAGAAGAGGGAGGATTCTACAAATGGCGGATCGAGTAAAGCACTATTTCGTAAGCTATCTCCGAATTGCATTTTTAGAACGCTACATATATTATCACTGTAACATTACTGTGCACAAAAATTGTTCGATATAAGGGATAAGTCGATGTAAATGGGCTCCATATAGTCGGGCTTGACTGTATATATGGGGCCCGTTTTCTTCCGTTTTTTGTAACTTGCGCCATTCAGATTTATGTATTCGAGAGCTCCGTGGCCGGCGGCCCTTTCCACATTGAGAATGTCAGATAATCACATAACTTTTGAATAAAATAACAGTTGTGAAATTGTCGCCATCTGGTTCGGACCGCTAGCGATTTGGGCGGAGAATGAACGTTCGGCGATGCATAGTTTATTTTTGCGGTGCAAACACTGTATTCTTTTGGGGGGACAGCCTGTATATATATAAATTCTTTGCTTATCCTGGGCGGCGAGCACGCACGTGCTGGCCTACGGAGTGTGCTCGCCATGCTCTTCTAGTTTTGCGCTCTGTGCAGCGGGCGCACTCCACAGCCCAGAGCGCGTCCAAGGTCTATAGTTGATATTTTTATTGGTGCAGCCCTGATTGTGTTGGGTGATCTCTGAATGCCACATTTGAAAATGTTCTCATAAGTGAAATGAAAAAAAAAGGAGACCCACTTTATTGCTGATGTTCTTCATGTTTGCTCTCTTCGGTGCCAGATTTGCCAGAAGCCAACACGATGCAGCTCGACACTAGAATAGAACGAAAGCTGCGGGAGCAAGATCACTAAATAAGAGGGGCTGATTCTGCGGCATGACACGCTCAATAAAGACAGCAACAAAATCTGTGAATTTGGACTCACAGTGAACGAAATGGTTCATAGTAATGAACGAACCAACGACCGAACTTAACGCTGCAGGTTCACGGAGCTGCGAATTCTCCCGTCGTGATATCGATGTCATGAGATCCATCATGTACCGTCTGTACAAACGAACTTTCGTCGTTTACCTTTCCTGTTTCGCGAGTCCGTAACGGCCGAGATCCAAAAGCTCCAACGTCAGGGAGTGATCGAACGTGCGATCGCCTCCGAATGAGTATCGCCCATACTAATGGTGAAGAAGGATGACGCATCCGCTTATGTCTGGGTCTTCAGGCGCCCAACCGAGCGGTTGTCATTGACTTGTTCCTGCTCCCCCATATAGATGAGCTCTTGAACTCGCTCAAGGAAGCGTCCTGCTTTTCCAAACTTGACCTAGCATCTGCATACCATCAAGTGCGACTCGACCCCAAGAGTCGAAGCCTCCCAGCATTAATGACGCATAAGGGATTGTTTCGCTTCCAGCGAGTTTGTTTAGGCCTGGCCTCCGTGCCGACTGCATTCCAGCAAGCCATGCATGCTTGCCAGTTATCTGAAGCTTTTGTCTGAAATCACAGGAAACGCTTTTCCGTCCTGCACAAATGTTTAAACAGTTTGCGACAGAGAAAATCAATAATAGATGCATTTCCTAACACCGGATTCAATACTGAGGAAGTCGCACTTTTGAATCATAACGACTGGCAGTTACGCCCGCTCTGTACTAAGCACCAAGCCAGTGGCGCTCACAACAATATCGGGGAACAGAGTGCCGATTCTCTAAGCGTAGCTCGTTCATTGGCTCTAGTATAAACCCCATGCCAAAAGAAAATTCCCATCTACAATCGGTGACAGTTTAAGAGTGCAAGGCGAGGGAAAGGAAGGCTGAGGAGGGGGAACCAGATGGATTTCTGAAGAGAAGAAAGGTAGTCGATGTGAAATATGATCACGTGCTGCAAGTTCATTACGAACCCCTGATACAACGTCTTGGATAAAGACCGTTGACCTGGACGGCCCAGTTCACTGATTGAGTGTTGAAGAGTCTTGCGACTTCATGGCTGACGATCCCTATTCCGGAATATCGCGGCCGCCTTTCTTTTCTTTTCGGAACCGAAACTAATCAGCAACCCATTGGCTGCACAAATAGATTGTCCTAATATCACGAAGAGCGAGTTAAATGCAGTGATGGGCCTCGTCTACAGCTGGAAAATGCTAACACTCCCCCCCCCGGGCCCCCTTCAATATGGCGGCTCCGAATTGCATGGTGATGGTAGCTGGCAAGAATACTGCATATGGCCTATATGGTATAGGCTCGTTCGATTCACGACCAACTCTTGTGGTTCGATTTACCTGCAACCCCCGCACCGGCGCAAAGTGTAGGGCCGAGTACTTCCTGTCTGATCTCAATACACATACCGGAAGTACAACGTTCAACAATTTTCTGCACCAGTTCTGGGTGCTGCATCTCGAGCTTTCGCTCCCCGCGCTCCGAGCGGCATACCGGCACGAAGAAGGAAGAGGAAGGACAGAACCTTCCCAACGGCTGCAGCTTCAGGTCCCCACATCATTCGGGAAGGTAAGTACGTCTTCATCTTGCCCTGCTGTATCCTTGCGGTCGTTTACTGGACGCTGAACTGTTGCTGCAAGTGTTATCAATTCATCATTTATGCGCCCGATCGAATTCTTTCGCAGTCTTAGCCTCTTCAACCGTAAAGAGCTTTTCTTTTTTTTCGTTTTTTTCTTTTTCATGAACGTATCGTTTGCCGGGAGATATTGAAGTCATAGACGGCTGTGGGTACGGAGGGGTCCATCAAAGTTACTTCGTTCAAGATAAGAACCGCAAGTTTATAATATAGGATAAGCCTTGCAGGTTCGTCGGCGTGGTTTGTTCTGCCATCGCACACAATGTTCAGAGCTTCAATATTCAAGATGGACCCATTTCGCTGCTTTTCTTTTCATTTGACAACCCATTTTGAATGTTATGGCGCAATCTATTATTTAGGTAAGGTCCGATAATAGATACTATACCTGCGGTGGTCTGAACGGCGTTCCGCGTAAGTCACGAGAACAAAAATGGCTAAATTCTTGATTTCCGCTCAAATATAGCGCCAGCGGTCCGATCCAGATACCAAGGTTTTGGAACTAACCAATTTATTTTTCATTAAAAAAATTATTTTCTGAGAAGGAAATTGAGGCCCCGGTAGTTGGCCGCAATCACCTTGATGTATTCATGGGCTACATCGGCCACCATTATCCCATTGAAAATATAATAATAATAATAATAATAATAATAATAATAATATGTAATAATGTTCAATCCTTTTATTTCGTTTCATTGATGGCAGAGACCGAGAGAAAAGCTACCCGCAGGCAGCTTGACGAACCCTCGCACCCCCTTAGAGTAGCAGCAATGCAAATAATACCAACATCTCAGAGAAAGCATGTTACAAAATTAAAATATCCAGAGATTGCTAAAACATGAACTTAGTTCCTTTGCGTGGTAAACAGACAATATCGGAAACAGAACGAAAACACTCCAAAGACAGCTTTGTCAAAGAATATAAATATCGAAAGCGTTTCTAAAAACGCGTATCATAGTGCAACTTCGACCACAAACATATGATACATCAAGCACCAAAAAAGCAAGTAAACAAATACAAAATATTCACAACATTGAAATACACAAAATATCTCTTTCATATCGAAAGATGCAAACACCATCTTAGCAAGCAGAACCTTATAGAACTACAAGTACATTAACCTTAGGTTGTATAATGTAGTATTTATCAAATCAATTTCGTTATCAATATGATCGTTCAGAGTTTTGGAAAGCAAGCATTTCAGCATTTGGGTTTCGTAATTAGTTCTACATATATTCACCTTCCAGTATTTGCTATGACGGGTTAAGTAACGGGATTGTTTCTATGGTTAATGGAGTTAATTCTAGATTTTGCGTGCTACGTTTTAATTCGGATCGAAAGCTTTGACTTAACCTATAATACCTATAGGTTAAGTCAAAGCTTTATAGCTGAAAGTCTTTCAAACAACGGCGAAGCATGGCAATCGTAAGAGGCATTACAAATAGCGCGCAACATCTTTTTCTGCGTTACATGAATTCTTTCTAGGTTGGTAATCGTGGTTGTTCCCCACACAAGATAGCAATGACTAATATGCGAGTAATCATTTAACTTTTGTAGGAAGTATGGAGCTGTGACGTCGTACTAGACCGACTGTCTGCGATGATCTAGATGTAACAGAATATATCTGCTTATACCCCCCAAGTCATGTCCTCCGCAAACAACACTCCGAGGGTTTTAAACAAGTTTGTTAATTCAATACTGCATGAGTTGTATAGAACCTGTTTCGAAATATATATTACGCTATCTTTCGGGCGAAAAAGGACTGCCTTGGTTTTTCCAGTATTAATCTTCAAGAAGGTGCTCGACGCCCATTCATGCAGTTTTAACAAAGTATGATTTCGCTATAGTTATAATATCATCGATTTGAGAAAATCATGCTTATAACATTGTATAAAATAACGGTTCGTCCTGAAAGTTTGGCATCTGGATCAGACCTCTAGTGCTACATTTGGAGAGAAATGGATGGTTGGAAAATGCGTAGTATATTTATGCTGCCTAATAACAACAAAAACAACATTGTAAATATATGTTTAATGTTTGCTTGTTTTGGTGGGGGGGGGGGGGAATACACCCTGTAGTTGATTTGAAAAATTTTATTGGACGGCTGGAGATATTTATATTTGTTTTTTTATGAGTTCGGCAACGCGAGTGGACGGAGTACGTTTGGTACAAGTAACATTTGAGGAAGAAAAGAATAAAGAATGAGCTTAAAGGAGCCATATGAAATAATTTTTTTTTTAAACTTCTTCCTCCCTCAGAATTTTTCTTCAAATAAAAGTGAATTGAGATATCACGTGGTCGTGACATAGTGTTTCACCGGATGTGATGACTTATAAGCTTCCACCGCGCTTTTATGCGTACCATGTGACTTGTCATTCGCAAGTGATGGTAAGTGCCGTCATGGTGCTCATTGGCCACGAACGCGAATCCAAATATTCATCGACGGATTGATTGTTGACGATCGTATAGGGAGTATTCACTGGCGGCCATAGCTAGTGTGCGCAAATGCTGAGCACGTGCTGACGGCGTAGCTTCCGAGAGTTCTTTTGCCACGTGCATTCCGCACCATCAAGATTGCCGGTCTTAGGAAGCTATTAATGTGAGCTCATTCTGAGCATGCACTCTAAACATCGCCCTCAAATATGGCGTCCAGTGAATACCTCCTATAGGCCCGAGTGGAGCCTTGGTCGTGCTCACTGCGTGAGCTGGGTTCGGCTGACGTGCTTCGGATGCCGCGGATGAATGGCACTGAAAAGGCGGAGAGCTTACAAACGAAAGGAGGTACGGAGAGAGTCGGTTATATTTTTCAAACTTTCGTGCAGAAAACAGGATTTTGTCTCTCTATACCCTTTTTATTTTAATCCACTAAACGATATGCGATTAGTAAAACCTAAATCTAAATTCATTTCATGACTCCTTTAAATTCGATGTTTGAGGACTCAATCGAATGCCATTAAATATAGTTCGCACTGCTGCGGCCGTAGGTCTCCTGCTTTAAACAAAATGTGGCGCGCTCTCATTTTGGGTAGTACAAGCTCACCTGATTGGGCATCGCACTACTTATGGCACGTTGGTTTAGCTTGTTTTCTTTCTGTGTGGTGCTGAAGAGCGAAAAAAACACATTCGGGCGTCCAAAATCGGCTACATGCAACGCCGAAAGACGATCAAAAGTGCCGGATTCATGCCATTACCACTAGGGTACGTGTCTCGTATCTCTGGGTAGTAACGTGAGAACATCTGGTGTCCCGATGCTTTTATTTTTGTTGTAAAATTTACTTTGAAGCTGTCTTAGCTCACGCAGCGTCTTTTAGCTTTGACCTATGCACCGGCGGCGATCGAAATCTTTTTGTTTCTTTTTGTTTTCCTCGTGATCTCGCGTTCCGCACCAGAGCAGGCAAGCTTCTGCATGCCTCGCAGTTTGAGACGATCAAGTTTGTGCCACCCAAAACAGGTCGCAAAGTTGACAGGTCCTGACAAGTCCCTTTGCAGCGCTCTCTGGGCAACGCAGGAGGCCTATCGAAAAAAGGGAAGACTATCGAAACACGCACTCGCTCACGTTACGTCGGAGTTGTCGTATTTAAGTTTGAAACCAGGCTTCCAAGACGTAGTCGATTCATTGTCAACTATGAAAGTTAATGCCGGAGGGAAAGTTGTCTATCTGTTGTCACTGACGGAGTGAGAACAACAGGGCGTCTCCTTCGAATGCCGGGCCTCCAGCACGTGGTCGTCGCCTTCCGTCGTGCTTTGACTGCGCGTGAACGCTCGAGGTTCATAAGACGCTGAAGCGTTATTGAAGGTAGGAAGCACGCACTCGGGGCGGGACAGGTGAAGAATATTCCTGCCGTGCGTTCGAGCCGAACGTACCCGATGGTCTGAGATGGATCCTCTCTACAATCTAGGCTCTCTCAAAATTTACATTGCGTATCGCACCCTCTTTATCATTGAGCGCATACGGCGCCCGTCACACTTCCCCTTCTAGCCACCATAGTCGAAGATTCGGACCAAGTGCCGCCATCTTTGGTGCTTTCATCTGCAGTTCGTGGGGGTCGTTTCTGCTCGACGGCTTTCGGAAAGGGGCAAGACGCGATATCTCCTGTACATAGTCACTGAAAGGTTGAAGATGGCGTCCCTCAGTTGTCCCGCATCCAGGGCAAGCTTTCTACCTTCGCTTCGACATCTCGTGAGCCTCGAGCGTGCGCAGCACCATATCCGTCTCTATACTCACAAAGCATGGCAGTTCGACGACGGAGCCATAGAGCGCCCAGTCGCAAATTTGGAGCGCGAGGATCTGGTAGCGCAGAGCATCAAAGAGCCATTTCTCGAAGAACCTGACACCAGCGCACGGCTTTGCAGCGGCGAGGACCCGAAACAAACTTGTTCGCTCGGGAGAAGTGTGTATCGGCGTCTCGCCGCAGCGGGGCGCCAGTCACGTGGCTCTCCTCTCATCCGTTGTTGTGGTACACGTTAAAGAGAACTTTATTTTTCATCCGTTGTCTGCTGCTCCACCTTTTCCATTTCGGCGGTCGCTTCTCTTGGCGATCTACCAGGCTTTTTCAGTATATAGAGGCTATAACATCACTCATTTAAAGCACGGTGGAAGGCAATGAGCGAGTGATAAAGGCCGCGCGTCCGACAGGGCGCCGTTTTCATGTTTTCCCGTGACGATACGGAGCGCGAAGTCGTCCGCTTCCTTTGCAGGGATTTGTGGTGATTCCAGAACGCCGAGTTCTGATTGGCTCCGAATGAAATATAGTGGGTAGACCTCGAGGCAGCTTGCTTTGAGGTCTACCCACATGTATCCTTCGATTAGAGCCAATCAGAGTTGGGCGTTCTAACATCACCACAACCACCGCAAAAAAAAAGAAGAAAAATTTAACGAGCTTGCGTTTCGCATTTAGAGAGCTTTGACTAGTAACCATATATCTGTGTCCGCGGGATCCGAGCGCGTGCGGACGGTGAGCTTCCACGGTACTTTTGCAACGTGCATGGCGCACCATCGAGAATGCCGGTTGTCTCGATGTTTATTACTGCGACATCATTATCAGTTCGATGTTATGTCCCACAGTGTCCAGCGTGTGTCCATTCAGTCCAAAAGCTCCGAACGATGTCCCTGGCGCTCGCGTTGGTAGCGCGAGCACTTCATCGCTTCGTCACGTGGCTATCTTGTATAGCGCAATACGATACATCCCCCCCTTTTTTTGTTTTTTTTTATAAAAAGTTTTTGCAATCACGTTAGTTACAAAAAAAAGAAAACACATTAAGGCACTTGATTAAAGTTACAGTCATAGTGTAGTCGCATAGGAGGCCTTGTTTGCCGCTGGGATCTTCGTGGAGGAGATTGCGAACGCCTGCTTAAAGGCACTAAAGCATGGCCCGGTGATGCCACCGACGGTAAGTCTGTATGAGTTTCCTCGTCCGAGGTGTCATCTTGCGGTGTGTTCGGTCTGAAAGGCTCGCTTGTCGGTAGCAGATGTTGCCTGTTCCTCCGAATAACCCTGCCGTCCTCGGTTAAAACTTGGTACGACCTCGGGCGTGTCTTGGCGACGACTTTTGCCTTCTTAGACCACCACCTCTTTTGACTCTGACGACCTGGCCCTCTTCCAATGGCGGAAGTGGACCTCTGGAGTGCTCGGTCTGGACGTGCTTCTGCACCTTCAAACCTGGCTGGTCACCGAAGTCCGGAAGACTTGACCTCAACCTTCGTCCTTGCAGCAGCTCCCCTGGCGAACGTCCGTCTTCTAGTGGGGTTGATCTATAGCTCAGCAAACCCAGCCAAAAATCTTCTCGGCTTTCTTTTGTCTTCTTGAGGATCCGCTTCACAACCTGCACGCCTTTTTCTGATAAACCGTTTGACCGAGGGAACTCCGGGCTTGACGTTATGTGTCTGAAGTCATACTTGCGAGCAAATAAGGTGAACTCTCGACTTGAGAACTGGGGTCCATTGTCACTGCATACTTCGACTGGGATGCCGTATCTCGCAAATATGGCCGCCATCTTCTCGATGACTGTGCTTGACGACGTGTCGTTTAGTTCCTCCACTTCTGGAAAGTTGGAAAGAGCATCATATACGGATAAGTATGATTTTCCTCCATACTGGAACAGATCAACACCAACCCTGTACCACGGAAATTCCGGTGTCGGGCTCAAGATAAGGGGTTCTCTTGGCTGACTGTACGCGTAGCGTCTGCATATCCCACACTGTTTTATCAGAGATGTAACATCTGCGTTAATACCTGGCCAAAATACGAATCTACGTGCTCTCGCTTTGCACTTATTTAGGCCCATGTGGCCTTGGTGAATTCTCTTCAACATCTCGGGTCGCATGGCCTCGGGTACGACAACTTTTGTGCCTTTCAGCAGAATACCCTTCACCACTGACAGCTCGCCCTCAAAAGGCTTTAGTTCTCCTTCTACTCTCGTGCCGTCGCTGACGCTTTGTATTACGGTGCGTAAATACGGGTCCTTAGCGGTTCCCTCGGCAATGCTCTTCATTGTGGTAGCGCTGACAAAGGCTGTTACTACACTCACGGCGTGCACTTCGACCTCGTCCTCGCTTGTTGTGTCATCTCCTGACTTGTCATGCGTGGCCCTTGAGAGCATGTCGGCCAAAAGGAGCTGTTTCCCTGGAAGATATTCCATAACGAAGTCATATTTTAGCAACCGCAGAAAAAACCTTTGCAATCTGGGTGGCATTTCTCCAATTGCCTTCTGAGCGATTGCAATCAATGGCCGATGATCTGTTTCCAAAATTACCTTGCGGCCATAAACGAAGTAGTGAAACTTTTGACACCCAAAGGTCACTGCTAGAGCCTCCTTTTCAATTTGCGAGTAACGCTGCTCGGCTGAAGTTAACGTCCGCGATGCGTACGCCACGGGACGCCAGTTGTCGCCATGACGCTGTAAAAGCGATGATCCCAGACCATTCATTGATGCATCCGACGTTACCTTCGTTTCTTTACGCGGATCAAACATTGCAAGAAGTGGTTCTTTGCTTAGGCATTCGCATATTCCTTGCCACTCTTTGGTGTGGTTAGGCGTCCATTCAAAGACAGCGTCGTGCTTAATTAAGCTTCGCAACAGAGGCGTTCTCTCGGCCAACGAGGGAAGGTACTTGGAAAAATAATTGACTACACCCAGCAGCCTCTGCACGCCTAGTTTGTCGGATGGAATCGGCATCAGTTTCATAGACTCGATATGTTCCCGGTTTGGCTTTATTCCTTCCTGAGATATTGTATCGCCCAAAAATTCAATTTCCGAGACTCCGATCTTACACTTCTCTGGATTAAAAGTAAGTCCTGCTTGCTTGGCGGCTTCAAGCACACCTTTTAGTCGTTGGTCGTGCTGAATCCTGGACGTTCCCCACACCAAGATATCATCAACGTACACGTGAACACCGGGCAGAGAGTCAAAAATCTCGTTCAAAGTCTTTTGAAATACCTCTGATGCGGACGAGATTCCGAAAGGCAGTCTTAGAAACCTGTACCGTCCAAAAGGAGTAGCGAACGTACAAATCCTCGATGTTTCTTCATCAAGAGGGATTTGGTGGAAGCCAGCCTTCGCGTCCAGCCGGCTGAACACTTTCGCTCCTGATAATTCGGCTTCTATATCTTCGCGTCTCGGCATTTCGTAGTGCTCCCGCTTAATGCACGCGTTGATCCTTCTTGGATCCAAGCAAACTCTAAGTTTTCCGTCTTTCTTTTTGACAATCACGAGCGGACTTACCCAGTCCGTTGGCTCGTTGACTTTTGTTATTATGGCAGCCTGCTCCATTCTCTTCAGCTCGTCGCGCAGCTGTTCTCGTAAGGCCAGAGGAACGCGTCGAGCCGCGTGGACAGCTGGGGTTGCGCCGTCGCGTAGCACCATCTTGTATCGGCGTTGTACACACCCTGTGCCTTTAAACAGGTCGCTAAATTCCTCCAGCATTTGCTCAGAGCTGTTCGTTGTTACAGAGGCCACGTTGCGGGCGACCAGCCCAAGACTTTCGCTTGCCTGGAGACCTAGTAGCGCCTGACGTCCTTTCTTTACGACGAAGAAACCGAGGCTGCAGCATCGGCCATCGAAGGTCACCTGCTGGTTGATGACACCCATGTGTTTGATCACACCTCCGCTGTAGGACCGCAAGATGGAACCGCTCTGGCGAAGAGGAGCCCTGGCCTTAATCTTCCTGTAGACTGAGTAGGGAAGGAGGTTCGCTTGGGATCCCGTATCAACTTTTAACACCACTTCTTCGCCGGCAATGACTGCCTTCACAGTCCAGTCTCGCTGGCTCCTGAGGCTGTCAACTTGTACGTCGAGAATCTCGAAGTCGTCGTCTTCGTCTTTCAATTCACCGACTTCCGACGTTTTTTTACAGCAGGCTGCGAAGTGGTTTTTCGCTTGACATGCCCTGCAGGTCTTCCCGTAGGCGGGACAGCTACGTGGCTTGTGCTCCCGGCCGCACCTGGAACACTTGAATTTCTTTTGTAGTTCTTTCGTTGCCGTCTTTATCTTCACAGGATCTACCTGTTCCTCTTTCCGGCCCCAGGCTTCATTTTGAAGGGCTGCTACTTCGGACGCTTTGCCCATTTGTTCGGCCTTCGCCAGCGTAAGTTGCTTGTCTCGCAGGAGTTTCACCCTCAGGTGGTCGTCGTTGATTCCGATAACAACTTGGTCGCGAATCATCGACTCCGTCAGCCCTCCGAAGTTACATGAACGTGCTCGTTTCTTCACGTCTCGAAGGAACTGCTCGAAGGTCTCTCCTTCTGCCTGGATCCTTTTCCGGAACATGTACCGCTCGTAAATTTCGTTCGTTTGAGCGTCCCAGTAACTGTCGAACTTGTTTACGACGGTCTCGTAGTTGTTGGCGCTCTCCCTTCGGCGAACGTGAAATTATTGAAGATCTCGATGGCATCTTCTCCCGCCAAGCTTAACAGTAGCGCAGTCTTCGCATCGTCCCTTAACGGCTTGCCGTGCGGCTCCGTTACGGTGAAGTATAGCTCCAGCTTTTGCTTGAACAACTTCCAGTTCTGGCCTACGTCACCTGTCGTACGAAGTGGGTCGGGGGGTTTGAGTAGGTCCATCTCTCCAGGCTGTTGCTTCTTAAGCGCTTACTTGTGGCGACGTGTCGTGGGATGGTCCGGCCACTTCTGACACCATGTATCGATGTTTATTATTGCGACATCATTATCAGTTCGATGTTATGTCCCACAGTGTCCAGCGTGTGTCCATTCAGTCCAAAAGCTCCGAACGATGTCCCGGGCGCTCGCGTTGGTAGCGCGAGCACTTCATCGCTTCGTCACGTGGCTATCTTGTATAGCGCAATACGATACACCGGTCTTAGCAGCCTATAAATGTGAGCTCGTTCCGCGCATGACCAGTAGAGCAAGAGCACGCAAATAAGGTGTGCAGTGAATACCCCACATGAACACCGTTCACTTATGCGGAGACTAATACATGTAGGGAGGTGGGAGATGTCAATTTTGTCGCGGACAACCCTAAAAACACAAATAAAAAAGAACAAACGGACGAGAGTCGATTTATTATGTATAGGCGTTCTTTTTTATCGGCAAAGAATAGCGGCATCTGATTAGACTTGTTGGAGCGATCGTGACGTGCTAGAGACTCGATGACCACTGCGTTTCTTCGGCTATCAGTCACTCAATACTTGGTTTCACCTCAAGAAACGTATAGTGAAATAAATCCTGCTCCTTGCGGTGCATTCACCATAATTTTCCTGACTTATCGCCCCAGAGAAGTCTGAGATGTATGTAGGGCATTTCAAGAACAAATACATGCTAAACTGTGCACTTGCCGCGTTCGACCGAAAAAAAGAAACACTCATAAAAACATCCGGCGAATCAGCAACACGGTTCTCGAATTTACCAGAACATTACGTTAGAGTCAACAAAAAATGCGTCACCGCGTCCAGGAATCGAACCCTGGCTTTCTGCGTGGAAGGCACGCGCGATAACCGCTAAGCCACGAGCGCGCTGCCTGCTTGGTCAGCTGCGCTCGCGGCATTACTCTCCCCTTTAAAAAGTGCATCGTCCCGATGCAACACAAAACAAAACAAAGCAAATAAAAAGAACGGCAAACTAAGGAGTCATTTGGCACACATAAGGTCCACCAGTCCTATCGAGCGTAGTACGGCTTCAGGCGCACGACGTGGACGACTTCAGGTCGTGGTGGGCGGCGTGATGATGTTCTTGTTCCGTCGGGCATCACCTCGTAGTTCAGCTCCCCGAGGCGACGAAGTACCTTGTATGGTCCAAAGTACCGTTTCAGCAGTTTCTCACTGAGGCCGCGGCGACGGATGGGCGTCCACACCCACACCCTGTCTCCGGGCTGGAAGTGGACGTCCCTGCGACGAAGGTTGTAGCGGCCCGCGTCGACGCGTTGCTGGTCTTGAATCAGGAGTCGGGCGAGCTGGCGGACTTCTTCGGCCCGTTGAGCAACCACCTGGGCGTCGTCGCTTTCATTGTCAGCTGGCTCATGGGGCAGCATCGCGTCCAGCATGGTCGTTACCTTCCGACCATGTACCAGCTGGAAAGGTGTGAATCCAGTGGTCTCTTGCACCGCCGTATTGTAGGCGAACGTGACGTAGGGCAACACCTCGTCCCACGTCTTGTGCTCTACGTCGACGTACATAGAGATCATGTCGGCGATTGTCTTGTTGAGTCGCTCCGTCAGCCCGTTGGTCTGTGGGTGGTACGCAGTGGTACGACGATGGCTGGTGTGACTGAGCCGAAGGATTTCTTGGGTCAGCTGTGCCATGAACGATGATCCGCGATCTGTAATCAGAACTTCGGGAGCGCCGTGCCGGAGGACGATGGATTCGATGAAAAACTTGGCGACTTCAACAGCAGTCCCTGAAGGAAGGGCTTTCGTTTCTGCGTACCGCGTGAGATAATCTGTGGCGACGATTATCCACCGGTTTCCCAGGGTCGACGGCGGAAAAGGACCAAGTAGATCCATTCCGATCTGCTGGAACGGTGCAGTTGGCGGAGGAATTGGCTGCAGGAGACCTGCCGGCTTCGTCGGCGGTTTCTTGCGTCGCTGGCACTCGTGGCAGGATCGGGTGTAGAGGTGGACGGTTTTGGGGAGCTTGGGCCAGTAATACTTTTCACGAATACGGGCCAGTGTCCGGCTGTAACCAAGGTGTCCGGACGTCGGGTCGTCATGACATGCTTGAAAAATCTCCTCTCGAAGGTCGGCCGGGATTACCAGCAGCCACGGCGAGTTGTTGTTTCCGAAGTTCTCTTTGTAGAGCACACCTTGTCGAATGGCGAAGGTCGGCAGGGTTCGTGAGAAAACACGGGGCACGGTACTCCCGCGCCCTTCCATGTGTTCAATTAATGCGCGCAGCTCAGGATCGTCTCGTTGACGTCGTGCCAGGTCGTCGGTGGTCACTGCTCCTAGGAAGCACTCGTCGTCATTGTCGTCGCTGCTGCCGGAAGGTGTTTCGACAGGGGCCCTGGACAGGCAGTCGGCGTCGCTGTGCTTGTGGCCTGACTTGTAGACTACAGTCATGTTGAACTCCTGTAGTCGGAGACTCCATCGAGCGAGGCGTCCTGAAGGGTCCTTGAGGTTCGCAAGCCAGCAGAGCGAGTGATGGTCTGTGACAACGCGGAACGGGCTCCCGTACAAGTACGGGCGGAACTTCGTGATTGCCCAGACGACCGCAAGACATTCTTTTTCAGTCGTGGAGTAATTTCTCTCCGATTTGGACAGCGTCCGACTTGCGTAGGCGATGACTCGCTCGGTGCCTTCTTGCACTTGAACCAGTACCGCTCCAAGTCCTGCATTACTAGCGTCCGTGTGAATCTCGGTTTCCGCATCCTGATCAAAGTGTCCAAGGACAGGAGGAGTCTGGAGTCTTCGCTTCAGCTCGTCGAATGCCTGCTGCTGCTCCTCGGCCCATTCGAACTTCTCGGCGTCCTTCGTGAGGTTTGTGAGCGGTGCGGAAATCCTTGCGAAATCCCGAACGAAGCGTCGATAGTAGGCACAAAGTCCAAGGAATCTTCGCACGGCCTTCTTGTCTGTCGGCGCTGGAAATACCGCGACGGCGCGAGTCTTCTCGGGGTCTGGGCGGACGCCGTCGTTACACTCTAAACCCGGTAGCGGATGTATCCGCTATTTATCCACCACTTTTTTGCCAATTCGTGGTGGATAAATTTGTGACGAATTATATCTGGGTCCGCTTGAAAATGCTTTATCTGGGTAACCTTGGAGAACTTTTATCTGGGCCACCTCGAAAATGCTTTACCTGGGTCACCTTGAGAATCTTTTATATGGGTCACCCCGGATATTTTTTTATCTGGGTCACCTCGAAGACCTTTTTATTTGGGTCACATTAGATACTTTTTTTAAATCTGGGTTGACTTGCAGAATAGTTCACCGCTCACCGCTTCACCCTTTTTTTTATCGCTACTAACGTCATCCGCTAAACCTTAAACATATGTTTTCAATATAGCGATGCAGTCGGCACCAATGAAAGCAGGCATTTAAGTGTTGAGGACGACGCTAGTGACGGTAAAAATGATTGAAGCTGAATATATTTCCAGCTTGAACTTTTCTTGCTCCTATGCACGGGGATATCTAAAAGCTTCAAGAACACCTGAGACGCAAGAAATAAATGGTACGGTGTTTCACATACGATGCTCTATTTTTGCATCTAACATTATGAGAGAAGGACATGCCTCGTTGCTATATTGTGTCACTTAACAGGCGGTTGTTGGAAGTGAGCGCATCGGATCGTTCTATGTCTTCTCAGACACAATATGTTGACGCATGTAAACTCCGGGACACTGTGAGCACGGGTACATTAGCAATTTTTCTTACCAGGGCTGTATTTTTTTGAGTTCCGAGAAAATATATGAAGAAAATTAGAAGCGATTAAAAATTATTTGTATATGCAGATTGCAGATACAAGCTTTAGCCACTTTATCATATAATCATCACATGGATTTAGGCAGCCATTATGGCATGGCACAAGCATTCGTATGCCCCCCCCCCCCCCCCACAAAACAAAAAAGGGGGAGGGCATACGGAAGGGAGGAAGCATAAAAAAGCTCGTGCCACGTCACAATGACTTCAAATTGCTGATTATTTGTAGGAGTATCTAGAATATGTATCTACATTCTGTGTGCAATAAAATATTTTTAAGCACTCTTGTTTTGTTTATTCAGTTCACTTGAACGGCTGACAACCCCTGCGAAAGCCCCCCTTTGGGGGGGGGGGGAGGGATGGATCTACAAGCTTGCACCATGTCATAACTGCCGTAAACTAAATAATGATTAAGTAAAAAGGTAGTCAGAGTGGATAGCTACATTTAGCGTATATTAAAATATTTTTGATCACTATTCCATTTTTACACATTTAGTCGGAACTTACAAAAGAAAAAAACGCTCACACTTTATTTGGAAATTTGTAGGTATAAAATATGAACGCTTAGGATAGTGCCCCAAAATAAACATTTTCCACCAAACTACTTGTTTGGAAGAAAGCCCTAAAACTTTAAAAAGGACAAAAACAAAAAAGCACAGCGATTGTGTGTTTGCGCAGTGTTGCGCTGTGTACTTTATCAGCTTTCTCTAGACACTATACGAGGGTGTCTACCAATATGGCGCTTACAAATTCGCCGACTTTTCCAGGTTTCCTCTACTTTATCGTAATTCCCTGCCTGATTCCAAGGGGACAGAATGTATCTGGACCCTGAAGCACAGTTTATATTTCGAAAACACTGGTATATCTGACGGCCAACAAGGCGTTGGGCAAGCACTATATCATACTACCTTGTCAGTCTATTCTTTGATATTTCTCGCTAAATAAATCTTTTAGCGTGAGCACAAGGAGAGAAGCTCATCTTATTGCGAACGTTTCAAGAGAATGCGATAGGAGTTTCAGAGATCTGCGTCGGCACGATAGCCGAGTTGCATGCAATTATGCCACACCACACGCGCGGATTTGCAGTCGCTCGGAGAAAGAAAAGCTCAATTTCCGTGACTGCGAGGTGGAAATTCCCCGACTTTTAGATGCGGAGCATCTCTTGCTCAGGTCTATGTCCCGCGGCGTCGTAGTCCGCACTCACACTACGCATGCGCAACTCTCCTCCTTCCCTCTCTCCAACAGCTGCGCGTTACTCTCTCCGCTCTGTCTCTCTACCAGCTGCGTGCACTTCGCGTGCGTTCGCTCTTACTCACACCGCGCGCGCATGCGCAACTCTCCTCCTCTAGTCTCCTCTCCTTCAAGTGTGAATATAAGCAGCGGTAGCGCGCGTTCCCCGGAGGAGTGAAAGGAGGATAGTTTTGGGCGCGCGGGTCGCAGCGCCACGCCAGGGCTTTCCAGTGGGGTGGGCTTTCCCCGCAACTCTGCGGCTGTCGTCTGCTAGCGTTTCTCGGCCGCTCGCGTCCGCCGCAGCCCAAATCCGGCCGGCCAAAAGAAATCAGTCAAGAAGGGAATAAATTAATTAAGCAAAGAGAAGCTATGCTTGCCAATTCTAAGGAGGATAATTTGGAAATGATGTAAATATAAGCAGAAGAAAAGTTATGCTAAATCTAAAAGAAGAGATCTATCGGGGGCTGGTGCGGGGAGAACCGACGCGACGGAAGAAGGAGAAAAGAAAAATGAAATGCAAAAGGAAGGAAAAGATTAGCAATTAAAAATAAAGGCAAGCGAGAAGCTGTACCACGAGTTCAGCGCTGTTGACTCCACTTCACTCCGTTCTTCCGATGAAGTGTGATGGAAGCAACAGTCCCGTCAGTTAGTGGGTTGGCGCAAGCAAGCGTCAGCACCACCCCACAAACTAACAGCAACGCTACGTCCACTGAAGACAAAGCTGCGCAGCGAAGGGCACGCGACGCTGAGCGCAAACGCTTGAAGCGAGCGGCAGACCCTGAACTACGGCAACGAGAAGCGGCGTCCATTCGCAAGTTAACAACGTAATAACACGCAAGTTAACAACGTTACTAACAACGTTACTAACACCGTTAATAACACCGTTAATAACGATCCGCGATGCTCCGCATCACCCCATGGTTCCCCTCGGGAAGATGGTGTAATTTTTCAAACTCGCCAAATTCAGTGACAATTACAGGTTTTTTGCTTGCCAGGTTGGTATACAGGCCTGTGTAGAAGGTAGATCATAGGGATCTTCAGTGTTTGTGTAACTGTTCATAACCTATGTTTACCTTCAACAGACACTAAAACGCAGAACATTAAACTAAATCAGCCAAAAGAACGTAACAAAAGATACGTGAAGGAAATGTGAAACAATGTGAAACGTATTTATTTGGTCTTTAAATATTAGGACAGAGAAGTCTGGTGAGCTTCAGAGATTTTTACGTATATAAGGAAACATGACTAGTCTCATAAACTGTATAGAATAGAATAGAATAGAATAGTTTTATTTCCAAACATACATTTTCCAAAAAGTACAATGATGAACCGGTGTAAGCCTCAGAGGTGTGTACCTGGCTCGGCTGCAGTAGTGACAATTCACTATGTCCTAACATAAATATAAAATGCTCATTCACCATCGATTCACTTATTCAAGGAAAAGGAAACGATTTTAAGCAGAAATCAAGAAAAGAAGAACGAAAGACGGCATCACAGTGCAAAACAATACACACTGTCCCGAGAAAAGAAATCAGAGGGAAAAGAGTAACTACCATCTAGCAATCTAAGTTCACTGGTCTAAATTACGTAGTGCTTTTTAGATTTTGTCTTGATGCTGGCAGCAAAGAGGATTCTGGCATGCTGTTAAAATATGAGGCACATAATAAATACGCGTAGGTTCCCCATATTTAGTTCAATTCGCTGCATGATCAATCGAAGTGATTGTCTCATTAGTCGGCCTGGAGTGTACGGAGTTATAAAAATTTGAGTTCCAAAAGTGTTGCAGTACTACAGTCTCCTTAAATAACCCCCAAAAGGACGGTAACTTTAATTGTTCAAATATGCAGGGGCTAGAGACCTCGGCCCGGTCAAACGCAATACTTTTCAGGATATCCTCCAATAAAGAATTACCTCTATCTCCATAAAATAAAGAACACCCTGCACAGAGGGTTATGCCGTGTCGTATGTAACTATATGCCAAAGCGTGTGGTATTATCTACCGAACGGAAAAATGCTTGAACATTTTAACATCGTAAAGACAGCACGAAACACTTCTTAACCGTTTACACAAGTATATCATATGCGTAGACCACGATAAATCGCTACCACAATGTATTCCTAAGTACTTTACTGAATTGACATACTGAAGAGGAGATACAATCACAAGAAATGCGACTAAAAGTGTGAATAACTACAGTAGTTGATGTTTCGACCTTTTCTTGTGGGTTCCTAAAGCAAATTAGCTTAGTCTCCAAGAATTCACTCTGGTTAAGGTTGACTGAACAACAGATCCATTGCGAGACAGGAGTCTTTTGTAATTTTTCAATAGCCACATCATAATTCGCATGGCTTGAAACCAGAAGCGTATCGTCCGCTTATTGGCTTATTGGCTTACACTCGGAAATAGCAGACGGAAAATCATTCACGCATAAATTAAATAATAAAAGAGACACAAGTGAGCCTTGTGGCACCCCGGCCGTAAGGCAAGCTCTACTACTCTTGAGATCTCTAAACGTCACAACCTAGGACCGTCCTGAACAGTATCCTTTTAGAATCGAAAGAAAAGGCACCTCTGAAACCGTGTTTGTACAGTTTGGAAAAAAGAATTGCGTGATTTTGCTATCAAAAGCTTGTGATACATCCAAGAAGACTGCACAAGTTACTATTATTATCAAAACCTGTGTGTAAGCAGTCGGTGAAATTTTCCAAAAAGGGCCCGCGTTCCTCGTTCCTGCACCGAAGCCGTACTGGTGAGCAGACAATAAAACAACCCGTTCTACGAAACTAGTCATTACATTTGAAAGATGTTTCTCCAAAATTTGTGAAAGACATGATAAGAATTGATATTGGACGATAGCTGCTAACATCGTCCACTTTCCCTCCTTTATACAGTGCCTTGACAATGGCGGTTTTCACTCCTGACGGCCAATCTCCCGTGTCAATGATACTGTTCAACATTGCAACGAGTGTAAGTTCAAGTTTTTCAAATTCCTCCGGAGATCGCGCATCTGGATCTCATCAAAACCTGGGGACTTCCTTTCCTTAAACGAAAATAAATAATCGCGTAGTCCCTTTCCGATATGGGTATAAGAACGCCTATCCAGCCTCCTCACTCTTTCAGGCTGTCAAAGATTTTAAGAGGGCCTTCAGAGGTACCCTTCTCCAACTTTGGCGACAGTTGGCGTCGCCCGCCACCACTATTTGAATTAGTGTCAGGAGCTAAGAAAACGCCACTGGGTAGGTTATGTTTCTTACATAATAGACTCCCAGGCAGAGCACCAGTGCTCGCTCCATCGATGTTGTCTTGAGGACGATCTTTTGGTCGCTTGAACACCAGCTGACTTTTCGGTCGGTGCCAAGAAATAGTTTCGTCCCAGGTTCCACGACGTTGCCCTCTGGACATTCTAGCTGCAATATTGAATAAACATTCACACTCACTTACACCGTATGCAAAATAATATTGTCAAGGCTGAGTCGATTCATAATATATAATAATTATTTTTTAAACTAAATAGCGAACAATGTGATTTACCAGACTGATGAGCTCAAACCGGGTTTTCTGAGGCCTCAAATGCTTGTCGATGCTGACAAACGAGCTGGATTCATTTCCTTGGTCTCGTCGAAACACCGCGAGCACTTGCATTATTTCTCTCTCCATTTCAGTCATTTTCTTTTCGAATTGCAGTTCCAGCTCAAGGGCAAGCTAGGGAAACACAAGTAGAAAAAAGACCATGAAAATCCTAAAAAATTCACTATTACATCCCGTAATATTCTGAAAAGCTCGTTTGTCAGAGTTTAAGAGAATAAAAATTTTGTTTAGAAGCCCTATATCACGTGATTTCGGCCCACGCTTCAGTTTCTCAACATTTCCCTAGTATCTCATTCTTCAAAAAGAAAAGAGATGAGCTTCCGATCTCTTTCGTGAACTGTTATTAACATAAATTGCTCACAACAACTGGAACATTTGAAACGGTGTCAAGGAAGCTTCAGATGTGCAGCCGACGTTTTGTTAGGGAACTTAATGTCGAAGGTAACCACGATGAAATTAACCCGAGACTGGAGCAGGTGGAGGAAAACATTTTACAGAGGTGGGAAAAGGAACAGGGGCAGATGTGTCTAGCTCAGCTAATGGTTTTATTTAATAACCCTCCTTTTTTGTTTGTGATGTGGGTTCTGTGCGTGTCCTTGAAAACAGGATATTCTGCAGTTTGGTGGCGTTGTGAATATGTATATACAGGATGTTTTTTTTTAAGCTTTACAGATTTCTTTAAAAGAAAAGCGTGAAAGTTACATTTATGCTGGTTTGTGCAGGTGAGTTATACGGCCAGGGGGACATTATGTGGGTGGCTAATCTTTGCGATAAGGCGGCTAATTAATTAAAATTCGTTAATTAACTTTTTAATTAGTGAAAATAGACATATGGTTCCAATTAGAAACTTACCGAGCGTCATCGAAAACCACTAAATCAACTTTTTTAGAACGACTTGAAGCTTCCGGGAAACTCGGGGGCGCACCAAGTTACCACTCGTACAGCAGGCGCAAAGCTAGCAGTGACAAAACGCGGATGATTAGATTATCATCGCGTTTGGATGCACCGCATCCTCAACCTCCCCGGACACCCATCCTGCTCTACCTCTGAACATATCTTCTGGAGCTGTCCACGCTCCCCAACCCTCCTCTCCCCCCCCCCCCCAACACACACACACACTTTCCCTACCCCCACCACCTGGAAGGAATGGCTCACTCACCCCTTACACTGTAAGCCCTCCCAGCGTCACTTCTTGGAGCACATATCCAGGGTGTCTAAGGACTTTGACCTAGACACCCCTACGTAGCCCTTCACCCCTTTAAGCCGGAATTGGCACAATAAAGACGTATCTCTCTCTCTCTCTTCTCTCTCTCAGTCGACGGGTTCACGCAGTTATGAAGACAACGAACTCTAAATTTTCCAGGCCGTGCGGACCTCCGGAAACGCTTTAGAACGGGTCCCTATCGTTTCATCAAAACTCGTTTCGTGGGACTGCGTTTCGTGGACAACTTTTCATAGACACACTTTTCATGGACACACGTTTCGTCGACGCTGCATGGTTTCGTGAACACATATCCTCCTGCGACGTTTCGTCGCAGGAGGATATCTGTTCACGAAATGCGACGGTTCGTCGACACACCTTGCGACGAACCGTCGCGAGGAGTGTCGACGAAACGAACGCGGAAAGCTTTTCGATAAAACAATCTATCGAAAAAACGTCGCACATCGACGACTTGGCGATCGATGACTGATTGGCACCACTTTAAAACAGGTTTAGCTAGTTCACTTCATTTCCACAAGCGCGAACGGAATCCAGAACACTTGACAAGTTATTGCTTAATTAAATCTGTTTCGAGTTAAATTACTTATATCCGCCAGACCTTCGCTAGGCGAGAAGACAGTTCATTTCTACACACATACTTGCAAAATCAGAGGTAAAGAAATGAGTTCTGAAAACTTACCCAATTCGCTGTGCGAAACCGGACGATGCCAGCAATCAATGCAAGCGCCAACTGGAATGTCCGGGGCAAGCTGAACTAACTCCACCGTTCTAACGAAGCGCTTGCACGGACACTCAGCACAATCACGGCGCAAAGCGCCGCGGAGGTCAACACTTGTTACCTCCATTATAGCTCCTTTTGTCTGAATATCGCTTCTCGCTTTTGGTACATCTCCCGCGCTTTTGAAAATTCGTGGCTTCCCATTGGCTGGCGTTTTCCCGGGACCGGCGTCGTGTTGTAGCGTGGTTTTGTTTTTTAATGTCGGCTTGAGGCTCTCTCTTTACAGCCAACCCTTCGTCCCCATCCTTCTCCCTCCCCCTCTCTCGACGATACGGTGATAGATTCAAATAAAAAAAAAGAAAAAAGAAAGAACGATTGGTCGCAGATTTTACTTCTTGGTTCTTCGTTTTCGAGCACAAGTTAGGCTTTGTGCTATGCGCTCTGAGATTCATCCGCTACCGATCTATTTTAACCAAAACGCAAAATGTAAAAAAACAAGGTCCCTTAACCTTGACAAATGCTTTCCGCTACAGCGCGGGGAAAAATATTCGCTACGAAAGAATTGTATCTTTTTGGATGGATTCATTCGCTACGTACCTATTTTTGTATGTTAGGTTGCTCGACATTTTGTTGTTATTTTCCTTTTTTGTGTCTGTAGCGAATACAGGACTGTGGAAGCCGACTTTTCATCGCTGTTGTAGCGAATATATTCGCTACGAGCGCTTTTATTCGCTATATATTCGCAACAGAGATTTAGTTAATTAAACTTGAGGAAGAAAACGAAGGGACGGACAAACACAAGTGTACTACCACGTGGCCTAGGAACTTCAGTTCGTCATAGGCGAACCGGCACTTCGACGCCTTGAGGGTGAGCCCGGTGGTTTGTATGGCTTGGAGAACAGCTCGGAGTCGTCGCAAGTTGCTCGTCGAAGTCAGTTGAAAATACTACGACGTCGTCAAGGTAGACGAGACAGCTCTGCCACTTCAGCCCTGCCAGTACGGTGTCCATGACACGCTGGAAAGTTGCTGGCGCCGTGCATAGTCCGAAGGGCATCACCTTGAACGGCGGTTCCGGAGCGGTGCTGACGAGAACCTCAGGCTGCAGCACTTGCTGGGCTTCTTCCCTGACAATCTCGGCGATTGAGGGCGAAGCTGGGCTGGCGGCGGCAAGTAGAAGCTTCTTGACCTCCTCCCGGACGACGTCCCGGATTATCTCGCGGATGTCCGTGGTGTTGCAGCCGGAAGACGAAAAGGCAGCGACGCCGGGAACTCGGTGACAGTGGGCGGCTCGTGCTTGAAGGGCACGTTCGATGTTGGTGGCCTCCGTCATGAAGCCTTCGACGGTGGTAGGCGGGCTCCGCACAAGACCACCGAAAATGTTTTCCTTCACGCCGCGCATCAAGACTCTGAGCTTCTTTGCTTCGGATGCTTGAGGATCGGCGCGGTTGCTGAGTCGCAGGACATCTTCCACGAAGCTAACGACGCTCTCGTTAGGGCCTTGGATCCTCGCTTGAAGAAGCTCTTCCGCGCGTTCTCTTCGTTGTTGGTTCGTGAATGTTCTTCGCAACTCAGCCTTGAGTTGCTCCCAGGAGGTGATCGATGCTTCGTGGTTCTCGAACCAGTTCCGGGCGGTTGCTTTCAAGGCGAAGTAAGCATTCTGTAGACACTGTTCCGGTGTCCACCCGCTATGACGGGCCACTCGTTCGTACTGTTGGACCCAGTCGTCGATGTCTTCGTGGCTTTCGCCGTGGAAGGGAGCCGGTGTCCGAGGAGCGACGGGTAGGTAGACGACGGCAGGAGCGGCGGGGGTCTGCGACTGGTTGGCCATCGTCGTCTTCTTCGGCTTGGGCTTGTCCAGCAGCAAACCGTACTCAGGATCCTCTCCCTTGGTGCGGCGGCTGGTCCGAGTTTCAGGTTCGGCGTTGAGTGGTCTTCTCACCGGAGCCGGGAATCGGACTTGCACTGCGGGCCCTTGGAGGGGAACGCTGCACGGACATGCGGTACCCCGCCAAGGGCCCGCAGCATGCAGCGCTCGCGGCAATACGACCCTTCCCCATCGCGGCTACGTCTGAGCATCTCCGGGTTCCGCGCACTCCCGACATGTATAAGGCTCCGGGGTCAGGATACGTCCGACGTGCCTTTAGAGTCCTCATTCCGGGTACGTCCAGACGTACCTTTAGACTCCGCTTTCCGGATACGTCCGACGTACCTTTAGACACAGTGTAAAAGTTAAAACCGAAGAAACGCCGGTCGTTTAATGTTTCCGCCTTAGCGAGGGCCATTTTCTTCGAAATTCCTCCCCTCGTAGTGGTTCGTCCAGCGTGTTATCTCGTGGAGCCTGCATCCTTTCACTGTCTATTCAGGAGGTCGCTGTGATTTCTGGAAGACACTGCCAACATCAGTGTGGTCGAGGACCACTGACCTTGGAGAACGCATCTCTTCTTCTGGGTAACGGAGATTAGTTTATATTAGAGCACAGCTCTTGAGCACCCGTTTTCGGCGTGAGCGGCGACGCCGCTGCCGCCGCCGTCGGCGTAACCGCGCGTTGCATTATGGGACGTTTCCCATAATGACGTCACACGTGACGTCACGAGGGCGAAATTTTCTCGCTAAATTTGGCGGAAATTTGACTTCTAAATTTAGAGGGGAACATTTTCTGCTAAATTTAGCGGGAAACTTACCCTCGGGACGTCACATCTGATGTCTAACGTGACGTCACGTATGACGTCACGAGGGTAAAGTTTTCCCGCTAAATTTGGCGGGAAATGTTTCCGCTTAATTTAGCGGTAAACCTTTCGCCGCTAAATATAGCGGGAAATGTTACCGTGGAGACGTCACACGTTACCCTCCCGTCCGTACCCTCCTCCTCAAGCGCGGCGCTGTAATTCGGCATTACAGAAAATTATAAACGTCTTTCATTTTTTTTTCTTAGCTTTCGAGGGTTTTCGCGGTCTGCGGGTTCGGTTCGGTGTCACCCTCTCTAGCTTTCACTGGAACTGTTCCACTTTCTGGGGATGATGGGTAAAGGTTTTGTTCACCTCGCAGAAGGCGCTCTGAAAATCCTGCCACTTCCACGGTAAAACGCTGCTTCTTTGCGTCTTCTCTCGGGTTTCGATAACAAAAACTGGACTAACAAAAATATGAGCTGTGCATCTTCGTGATAATTGTGCTGCAATTGCAAAAAGAAAAAAGAAAAAAAAAGGAAAGGTTTTTAACGATAGACGTGGTTAACGATCTCCTTCAAAATATTGCACCTCAATTACTCTCGCAGTGGTGACATTTATTCGCGGTGACTAAGGGTGTACAAAACCTAATTCGTTTTTCACTTTCATGACATTTATTTCTCACAAATATGGCAACTACAAAATTGGCTAAAAAATAAATTGCATTTTTTAAAGAATTATATTTTTTATTTATTGATCCTTTGGGAGTGAGGATGGCACAAGGCCGCTGTGGGGGGTGAGGGGGTTGAGGGAAGGGGGGGGGAGTGTCTGGTTTCTACGGAAGTGGCATCAGTTCCGCCGTCTTTGGTCTTCGGTGTCTTCTGCAGCACCTAAGTCATGCAGGGTATCCTGGAGCAGTCGAAAGGAAAGAGTGAGTCAGCCTACACTATCCTGGTCAGACCGCTAACGCTACCAAAAGTGGCGAGAAGGTGTCTACTGGCTGGTTGATCGAAGAGGTGTTGAGCGAGGGTTGCATGGTCGGAATGAGGGATGTGTACAATCGTGTCCCGGCCTGTCGTGAATGCTGAGCAATCCCATATAACGTGAAGGAGGTCTGCTTTCGCTGTCTTCTGGCACTGAGGGCAGCTCAGGGGAATAGTGAGGTCGATAGGGAGCCATTTTTGGACAATATGTGGTGTGTATGCAGCGTTAGTCGTGATTTTTCTAAGAAATACTTCTTGCGTGCGCGTGTATTTGTCGGTGGGGGAGAAAAGGGTTTCGGGTGTCGCGCTCTGGAGGCGATCCTTACTATCGTTGCGGATACGCGTACGTAGATAGTGAAGAAAACTCCGAGGCGTCATTAAGGTCAACCAATCAAGGTTTTAACCAATAATTTACGTATTTAGCCTCGTCACGAGTAGTCCAACCGAAATACACCAATCTGTAAAAAATAAAAAAAAATAAAAACATTAACCGATTTTTTTCATTAAGAAACCCCTGAAAGTGCACACCCTAGATATATGTTATCTTAAGACGTACACATTTCAAATGCCAAAAGCATCGCTTCTTCCTCCGATAACCAAATACTGGAAGAACTGCTTCACGCGACGTATGAAGAGTGCGGCAAACTTCTTTGTTTTTTGAGGTGAAAACGAGTATAGTATTGGTCCACTTTCAGATGGCGGATTCTCCAGACAAGCCCCGGGACCAATGGGGAAGCAAGATTGAATTTGTGCTTTCTTGCATCGGCCTATCCGTCGGCCTGGGCAACATCTGGAGGTTCCCTTACCTCGTCTACACCAACGGAGGAGGTCTGTGCACTGCCGTCGATATCATACGTTCCTGTCCGGCTTTGGTTCTGTTTGCATCTGTTTTACGGTGTAATTTTGAATTTTCTTTACACGCACAGTGCTCAAGAAGCGAAACGCACCAGCGGAGCGGGTGGCCTCGCGAGAGTAACTGCTTAAGCTCAGTTTTAGGAAGAATATACAATTAACTCGAGCCTATGCTGTTACCCTCTGCAGTTATCCTAGCGCAGGAGTCTTCGACCCCCGGTCTGCGGGTCAGATTCGGCTCACGAAGGTCTTCCGACCGGCCGCGACAGGCCGCGGTCCTTGCAATGAAACCCGACCCGCGGCCCGCTTCAGCAGGTCCGCTGCCACCGGTGCGAAAGCAGCGTCCGAAAATACGCGCGCGAAAATAAGCGCGCGTAAAGTTACCGGCTAAAGCAAGTATAGGCAGGCGAGCTGGTTACCGGATGAGACATGGTAACCCAGAGCAAGGGGACGAAAAGCGGACGAACAGACACGAAGCCCCGAAAACACGAAGTGTCGCAACAGCGTAAACTTAGATACCAGAAAACAGGGCTGGGCAGAGATACTTCAAAAAGTATTCCGGAATACAAATACTGAGACAAGTGTATTTTAGAGCCAAGATACAAATCCTGAGATATATTTGCCGTTTATGCAAAGGGATATCCCTGAATTACTTTCGCGAAAACGTCAAGAATATTCCGGAATACGGACACAGATACATAAATACATATTTTCTCTGACAGTGGTATGTGCGGAGGGTGCAGTTTGTGGAGAATGCAAATGAAAAGGCTTGTATGCCTCAAGTTTATGTCAATTTATGTACTTCCCCTTACCTAAAACTTTTCATATATTCACAGCTACCATCCCGCAAATGCCGCAAAAAAAAAAAATTGTCGTTTTGATTTAGCACTGGAACCAACGACAATTCTGTGCTTGAGAAAAGTCGTTCGCCCAAATTGAACCCTGTTTTGCCGTGAAGGTGTGTCTCAATTTGACGACACATCTTGATGGCAAAACAGAGCCTAGATAGCTTATCTTGCTATTCTTGTAAGTGACCGTTTTGCGAACCGCATTCGTTTTGTTTTTTCAGTTTTTCTCCGCGCATCAATTTCACTTCAAAGTGCTCGGTACTACACGGCGAAATGAGGTGTCATTCGGTATTAATGGCAATGACTGTGCGAAGTCACATGACCGTAAAATATTAAACTGTATATGCGTAAATTTACGGTAATATTTTTTCTTGTTTAGAAAAGTCAGGTTATGAAACGTTGTGGCGTTAATTGATGAGCTGTGCGTCAAATTGTTGATTAGAATCGACCATATCACACGCCCAGACAAGGAATATTTTGTAGGGGTGTGCGAATAACGATTACAATCGAATAGCACTGCGTCACTCATAAGCTTCGCAGTGGAAGGAAAGCCACGACAACCGGTTTTTTTAACAGTTAAAGCTAGGGATGACACTTCGCTGTTCACGCACCTTTAATACTCTTTTTATCAGTAAGAACCCATCCGAGGCTATGAGCAGACGGGGTCAATCAGGCAGTGCCAAAAGTGCAGCATCACAGCGTCTTCAATGTTTCTGTGCGTGCTATGTCATCGGGTAATGTCTCCGTGTTTGTGTGTCTTCTAGAGTTTGACGTCGCTCATACTTTATGGCGAAACAAAGCATAGTGAGCATAGTAGTGTAGCGAGTTTGGTTTATGTAACTACATTTATATTCACAATATTTACAAATGGTTGTTAGTTGCAATGCAGAAGCGGGCCATCGTAGAACGTCCGTGCACCACGTCACCCCGAATCTCAGTGTCTCGTGGCACCCGTCACAAATCGCGCAGCGCCGAAACACACCGCTCTCGCTGTCGTTCCTGTTGTCCTTGTAGCTCGAGGGCTACAGTAGCAAGTTCAATCTTGGCGCGCCACTTTGCCCGACGATGATATGCAAGGTGGGGAAAAAGGGAGGGGCAGGGGTCCTCTCACCGCGATGCCTCGCAAAGCTCCATGCTAAAACTGAAGTAAGCGTTATGGCTCGTTCACACACTTACGTTTGCTTAGGACCGAGCTCTTGTTATCTCTTAGCAGCACGCTGGCGACATCTGGACTAGAGGCGACCCTTGAGAACTCGTCGCTCTCTGCTCAGAGGGGAGGATCGTTATGCGGTGTTTACGAGAGATCAAATGTACCACTGATCGTTATGACTATTTGCTGGATCGCGTTTGCCCGCTCCGCGAATGTGGCCACGGTCGGGCATCTTTTTGGTAGAGTCATATTATCTCTAGCCACACCATAGTAGCATGGTCGCGCAATCTACCACCCGTTAGACAGGGTGCACGTTTTCCACCCACAGCTGAAGGCTCGCGGAGCGACTTTGTGGAAACCTTAGGAAGAAATCAATATTTTTCACCGAACGTATCTCTGCGCGCCAGGATAGCCACAAAACCCTGAATACTTACCGATGGTAAGCTCTTGTTCCTTCGCGATCAGGGCGATTTGAACAGAGCGCCGCACAACATGACGGCATAGTCGACCGTCCTCTGTAGCATCCACTGAGTTTCAATATTCTGCTTCGTCGAGCGGCTTCAATCAAGCACGAAATATCACCCACGGTACAGTGCACTATATACTCATGGCTATTTTTATGACAGCCTGCGGCACGGCGCTGTCCGCCATAGTACTATGATGGCCAGAGATAATATAACTCTACCAAAAAGATGACCGACCGTGGCCACATTCCTGTGCATAGGCGGAGCTGGGCAAATGCGATCCAGAAAATAGTTATAGACATCAGTGAGATGTACACACTATCTATGAGAAATGGTTGTTTATAACATCATCAAATATTTTTCAAGCAAAGAAGAAAGGAATTATTCCCGAAAAAGATAGGAAATATACAGAAACTGAAAGTGCTCCACGGCCACCCGGCAGATGGCGCCAGTGTGTTCTTTCGTCGTGTGAGGCCTTACGAGGTTTTAAGGTACACGGTCGTAAGCAGTTGCAAGTGTGTGAACCAACTTTTATCGCTCTCGCAACACCAAGATGAGTTTAGTACGACTGGCTTTGTAGATATCGAGTCTCTACCGCGGCTCTAATCTTTCTGCCCACTTGTTCGCTTAATATTGTTTTTAAAGTATAATGATATTAAATTTACGCAGCTATGCTGCTCTTTAATGTATCCTTACTCTTGAAACTATGCCACAAAAAGTACAAACCTTCTCTGCAGGATAAAACGAAGTGGGTTCAATAGACTCACATTGAACTCTAATGGGTTCTTCAGCAAACGACACTTAAAGTTGCCCCGTGACACCGCAGGAATGACACCATAATCAGTGCTAGCTGAAGAAACGCAGTGCGTCGCGAGTTCTGACGATCTCGTTATCCCTCTACGGCCGATAAGACTACGGCATTAAAAAGACAATAAAGTTGATGGCCTAGTTGGTTAGACATCTCAGAAACGTTAACGTGAACAAAAAAAACAAAAAAAAAAAAAAAGTTAGTGGAAGACTGAAGAAGACGAGCTCTTGGCTTTTTCGGTCTCCTACTGGTACTTTGTCTTCCGAGCTGACTGTTTTTGTACTGAATAATTAACCGATAAAATATCGTGGGACGAATTACGAGGAGGGACTCATGAATATAATGAGCCACGTCCGGAGTTTTTGTTTAGCTCTCAGTAACTCTAGAAGAAAGAGTGCACTCGCCACGCCTGGCAAGGGTATTACGGCCTTCTTCGTTTCCTATTGTGATTCTGCTACCGATGCCCTTTAGGTTTTAACGCGATAGCGTTAAGGAGCTCGTGTCGCCGAGAAGCCGGCGTCGGTGGCGTTGTCATGGGAAAATCTTGATTGGTTGATCGGCTCATGGCGTCACAGCCGCATGTCCTCACGCGGGAATTTCAAACAACCCACAACGCTCACGTGAAACGTGACGTCACGCGTGAAGTGAAAGTGATTAAAAAATATGGCGTGTAATGCGCATTAAAGCTTGTCGCATGTCTCAAATGAATTCACTTTATAAAATAATTAATTTGCCCTAAATAAAGCTTTGAAGAATTTCAGGTGGGATTCGAACTCACGAGCTGTCGGTTGCAAGCCAGACACGCTACTGACAACACACCGTTCAGCCTTAAGCTAAGACTAGAAGCTCCGGCTATGAGCCAACACTGCCTGGAAGACAAGGCTGTAGTGCTGACATTTTTGCGTCACCAGCGAAGGTCAACGCTGGACACAGATTGGAAACAAGTGCTGCGTCAGCGCTGAGCTTCGGGCCAAGTTTGAGTCGAACGTTGACGCAATCGTCGAGTCCAATCTGTGACCAGCCTTGGCCTTCGCTAAGATGACGACATCTTTAGGTCAGCACTACGGTTTGGTGTATGCGTATGCTCTAGGTTTCACCTTAGTGATGTTCGACGGCATCGGAAAGGCTACAAGCGCGAGCTCCTTGCTCTGGGGCTGACAGTGCTCGGCGGCACAAGCTCTCGTGCATTAGGGGCAGCTGCTAACACTATGAGCTCGCGCTATACTAGCCTTCGCCTGCGGTACAACATAAGGTGAAACAGAGTATAGCAGGTGTTACTTCAGCGCGAGCTCGCATGAGCTTCCGCACGTGCTGTCGTTGCGCGTGCCTGCGCGTTCACACTTGTGTTAGCAAGGGCAGAAATCTCGCGCTAAAGCGGAGTTTCTATACTTCGTTTCACCTTATGTTGTACCGCAGCGAAGGCTAGAAGCGCGAGCGCATAGCGTTGGCAGCCGCTCTTAAGTCACGAGAGCTTGTGCCGCCGAGATGTGCCCCAGAGCAAGGAGCTCGCGCTTGTAGCCTTTCCTGCGGTACATCATAAGGTGAAACAGAGTATAGTCTCAGCTTAAGGGTGAACGGAGTATAGACCGGGTCCGGCGCACTTCCTGCTCACCAGCAGGAAAAGTATGAGAAGCGAATGAGACGGCGATGCGAACGGGGCCCGATAACGATATCGCGTTCCACTCTTAAAGGCGAAGCTTAATCGCCCGCCATTTTTGTTCTAATGTTTAACCGTTTGATTGCGAAGAAATAGAATCCAGGAGCGTGTTCTTTCTTTCCGGGAGGTTCATCTTCGTTAAATTGCTCTAGGCTGAGGAAGAGTGGGTGTTTCAGGGGTGGGGTGGGAGAGAGCTTGCCAATGTCTATAACGGTTATAAGCTATATAAGAGCATCAGCTCTATGTGTTTCCTTTAGGATATCAGCGACGATTTGTGCGAGTATAGATATACATACAAACATATATTCCTCTCTATCTCTAAATGTGTGCGGAAGTATCTTATGCAATGCTGCGATTTAATAGTGGCGCTGTCTCAATCATGTTATTAACGCCCCACAGTCAATGAGCTCGCGGCATTAGGCTACTAGAAGAAGGCTGAAGAACAGATCACGAAGCAAGAAGCATGAATATAATAGACCACCCCCTGCGTGGCCAACAATCAAAAGAAGAACCAATCACGTTTTCGCTTCTTGCTTTGTGATTGGTCCTTCAGCGCTTTTGTCGGCTAATGCAGCAGCCTCATTGGCTGGAAAGTGCAATTAAGATACTAGGGACTCGCCACGCCCTGCGTTTTTTAAGTTTTCAGTGACTATGGTTGTTATCTCTGGGCAGTGGATAGGAGGCGCCTCGGCCGACCAGTGGTCCGCGCGGCTGGTGGCCAAAACGGGCAACTTTGGGAACGCGTAGCCGCCCGGCGATTCGACACGAGCATTTCGTCACAGCTCGGACAGAAGCTCGGACATTCGAACTCAAGATCGGGTCCAATGATTGACGGCCGCGGGCCGTCTCATAGTTGCAAAGATTCCCCCTTAAAATGGCACCACCTGTCAAACCAAACTTCATTGCCCGGTGAGAATAGCACTTACAGAGAATGTAAGATTCGATCATCAGAAAGCAGTCGGTGGTACGAGCAGGTAATGGGGCTAATCAAGCAACGTGAAAGGCTGTACGTCATAGCGGACGTCGATTTTCCGCAGGGGCGGTATCCCTAGTAAAAAATCTTAGCTGTCTGAAAAATATCTTGGTCCAATAAACGCATATGATCAAATAAGATCATATAAAACACATAAGAACTGTTTAAGAACATGTGAGAACAATATAAGAAGTGATAAGAAACCTCTTGTCACTTCCTTATATTTTGTTATATACTCTTGTATGGTTCTTATACGTTCGTATATGATCTTATTTGAGCATGTGCGTTTATTGGACCAATAAAAGTCTCATACGAATAATATTTTTACCCGGGATTCCCGCTATATATATCAAGCTCAGTGAATACGACATGATTATGCACTGTTAGTATGTGGACTTGTGTTTGTGAGTCTTCTCACCTTTAAAGGAATCGGACTTACGGCGAAAAGCAGTATCTACAAATGTGCTTTTACTGCTCAGCATCCTTCTTTGTGTGTGTGTGAAAGTTCTTGAACGCAATTTCCAGGTGCCTTCTTGGTTCCCTACGTCATCATCCTGACATTCATCGGCAGACCCATGTACTACATGGAGCTGATCTTGGGACAGTTCTGCGGGTTCGGCGTCCTTAGGTCGTTTCGCGGAATGCCGCTGTCTACGGGTACGCTTCATCTAAATAGTATTTAAAACAAATCAGCTGGGAACGACAGCATCTAAAGGTTTCTTCACATATTGTTGTTTTGACTGCAACCGACAGCGTTACTGCAGATTATGACAGTTTACGACGAGATAACAGCAGAAAGGCGGGGGGGGGGGGGGGTGTAAAGATGCGAGCAGAACGCGGCAACCATCGGTGCTCCTAGAGAAACACATGACAACGAGTGCTACAGATACGAAGAAGAAAGACAATGAGAGAGACGTTCTCATTGCAGACGACTTGAGTTGTTTGAAGCAGAAATCTTGTACACATGACCAATGCTTCAGACAAATAGAGAGAACAGTAGACCGATCTGCCGTTTTGCCAGCGACGACTTGAGGGTTGTTTGAGTGCTTGCTCAAATTTCTTGTACACATCGCCGATGCCTGCAGTGTTTTCGAGGCTAAAGATATGACGCTCACGAGAGAACTAATTACACTTGTTGTCGCCCCAAGAAAGAGTTTTGTTCATTCGACCAAACGCGATGAAATGCGGCAGCTTTCAGGAACATCGTTGGTGAAAACAACAATTGGGAAAGGAAATAGTACGGTGATGAAGTGGTTGTAATATGCCGTGCAAACATCGAGGACGACGACCTAAAGGACGACGTCAAGAAGGACGTCTAGGACGACCTCTAGGACGATCTCTTTGACGACCTCAAAGAAGACATCAAGATCGACGTCAAGGACGGCGTCTAGGGCTCTAGGATGACCTCAAGGACGACGTCTGCGACGACGTCGAGGATGACATCCTATTGGACGACGTCAAAAACGACATCCAGGATGACATCTAGAACGACCTCAAGCACGACGTCTAGAACAACGTCGAGGAAGACGTCTAGCACGACCTCTACGACAACTCTAGGATGACCTCAGGGACGACATCTAGGACGATGTCAAGGACGACGTCAAGGTAGGTATCTAGGACAACATAGAGGACGAATTCTAGGACGGCCTCGAAGACGACGTCGAGGATGAGATCAAGGGCGGCTCACGGACGACGTCAAGCACGACGTCTAGGACTACCTCTAAGACGATCTCAAGGACGACGTTAAAGAGGATGTATGGCACGACTTCTAGGACAACGTCTAGGACGACGTAAGGGACGTCAGGTCACGCCAGCTTCAGCTACCGGTGCTTAGGAGCTTACGCGCTTACGCGGCCGGAGCTTACGCTTCAGTCACCGTCGCTTCAGCCGCGAGCACTTCAACCACGGGCGTTACGTGACCTTGATTACGTAACATAGAGCGTGGTTAATAGCTTCAGGCACTAGCACTTCCACCACGAGTGTTTCGTGATCTTGAGCGCGGATGGGCCTATTAGCGGCGAGATGTTTTGGTGGCGCCCTCCTATGGTTCCCCCTTGTGACGTCATTACCTTGCGAACAAAAAGTTCGATGGTGTTTGAAATGAGCATGGTGGAAGCTTGAAATCATTGAGTTCTCAAAGGAACACTGCCAACACCGTCAAAATTAAAGTTCTTTCATTCCTCTTATTTCCGTCGATGATAAATCCTTTTCTGACGTCATAGTCAGCGTTCGGCCAATCGTGGAAGGCCGACCACAGCGACGCTTTCGGTCGCGCACGTCACCAATTGGCGACGTGACCGATCGAAAGCGTCGCGGTGGTCGGCCCTCCACGATTGGCCAGAATGATGGCTTTGACGTCATGCAAAGGATTCCTCATCGACGGAAATAAGAGTAGTGTAAGAACTTCGAGTTTGACGGTGTTGGCAGTATTGGTTTAAAAGCGCAATGATTTCCAGCTTCCACCATGCTAATTACAAACACCATCAAACTTGTTGTTCACAGGGTAATGACGTCACGAGAGGTAACCATGGAGGGCGCCACCCAAACATCTCGCCGCTATACTTCGTTTCACCTTCTGTGCGAGCGAAGGCAAAGCTGGATGCGCGAGCGCGAAAGTTCCGTCGCGTTCAGGCATTGCTCGAGCGCGCGAGCTGGGGAGAAACGCAAAAAGCGCTGGTCTCGCGCTTCTAGCTCTGGCTTCGCTCGGAGATAATGTGAAACGAAGTATAATACACCATTCCAATATTTACAAGTCCTTAGCCCAGCGTGCGATCTCCTCAGCCCAGCACGCGCATATTCGTGGCTTCGGAAAGCGAGCAAATCACGCTCCATACGCACGAACACTGAAAATGGAACCGGCCACGAGTCATTCAGTGGACGCCATATTTGAGGGCGATGTTTAGAGCGCAGGCTCAGAACCACCTCACATTAATAGGCTGCTAAGACATTCAGTCTTGATGGTTCGGAATGCACGCTGCAAAAGAATGCGGAAGCTCGGCGTCAGCAGGCACTCAGCAGTCACGCTCACAGCTATGGCCGCCAGTGAATACTTCCTATGAAGCTTGTGGTTGTTGTTGTTGGCCTATGGAAGCGTTGGAGCATGCCCAAGGAGGGGATTGGCCAAGGATCGGTGTCTTCATGAAAAGGAAGGGTCGTAACTATGCTTGAAATATGGAAAGACTATTTTGTTCAAGACTGCAGGAAGGCTGTAGCAATGTAATCGTTAACCTTGCCTTAAAAAGCAAGGTTTGCTCATTGTTCATACGCTGCGCGAAATAATTTTTACTAGAGCCACTAAATGAGCTGCGCTTAGAATATCGGCACTTTGTTCCCCAACATTGTTGTGTGTGCCACCGTTTTCGGGCTTGTGCAGAGCAGACGCAACTGCCGATCGTCATGATTCAAGAGTGCGATTTCCTCAGCATTAGATTTTGTGTTAGGAAGCCTCATGTAATCAGTGGCGTACCAACTTGTTTTTGAGTGGGGGGCAAACCCTCCCCCCCCCCCCCAGTAGCATATTTTTACTAGTGATAAGCCGAACTTTTGCCAAATCGAAAATTCGGCGCCGAATCTTAGGATTCGGTGGAGCCGAACTTTTGCCGAACTTTTCTAAAAATTCAGCAAAGATTCGGCAAAATACACTGTTACCTGACTTAACGTTGATATTTAAGCGCCGTTCACACTTATGCGACTGAGTAAGACCAAGAGAGACCAGAGCGGTTTTAAGCATCTTGCGACGTCTTAGGACCGTTCTCTCTCGGTGTTACTCGGTCGCATATATGTGTGAACGGCGCTTTAGTATTTTCTCACGAAAAAAGGTTTGTGTTTTTTTTTCTTAACTTAAATACAACATGTAGTGCCTATTGACCCAGTTATTACCAAATAAGGTGATATTCTACAAGATAATTATATCGGTGTCGCTTTTGTGTGTTTACTTGCAATTTTAGTGTCTGCTTCCAGAAAGTATCGTGAAAACGAGCTTGGGTAGTATAGCCGGCGCAGTCAGGAATCACGCTACGAGAGTTTTGATTTTGAGACTTTATCAGTGCAAGCCTGCAAGTGTGTTTACATTGTGAAAATAAATGCAATCATTGCGTTTTTACTTTCTCTAGAGTCACGGTTTCGTGCACGAAAACGAATGTAACGGTTGCTGAGACCTTCCCTGAAGAGATAATTATATTGTAAATATGCATGCTTTCCGATTTGAGTCACTTGACGTCAGTTTTGCATGAAAGTGAGCGTTCGATATTCGGAACGTGCTGTTTTTAACCTTTAAAATTCCGGTTTCTGGTGTTAAGACACAGACGAACGTTTAGGAAGATGGGGAGGGTTAGGATTGTCGGATGTGCAACGTCGAGCATGATAGTTGTGTTTAGATTTATGCAGATACATGAAAATCGCGAAATAACGCGAACTAAAAAGCAATATCATTCCGTTTTGGCACAAACTACTTGTGAGCCGAAAACAGGATTGTTATAATAATAATAATAATAATTTTATTTGCAAATACTGGAAGGGGTCCATGTGGTGGTGTGCGGGGCTAGGCAGATAGGCGAAAACCCTTATGCAGAGCGTATGCTAGCCCGCCACCCGATGTGAAAAAATAAAACCAATCTATAAATGTACCGAATATACACACTACAGAAAGTGCGTGAAAAAGAAAGAAAAGAAGGGGAAAACATGTATCACATATGTCGAGGATGCTTGCTGCATCCCATGCATTCTGGCAAGCTCTCGTGACTCTGCCCCGTTTGACGGCAGTGGGCTGCGAACACTGAGCGTAATTGTCAGTTGTCAGTCAATCTTTCAACTACCTCGTTTCATTAATGGAAAGGTCAAATGAAAATCACGTTATCCAGAATGCACCGCATCATTTGTCACTTGCGCACTGGACTGCGTAAATTACTGGTCGACCTTCTGTTCTTGAGGCAGAAAATATTGAAGAGAACCATACTCGCAAAAGCTCACAAATGCACAGTTACCGTGTCGCATACTCCACACCTCGCCGTAACCGCTGGTTGTACTAAACTGTACGATGGTAACCGCGCGACTGCGCGGCGTCCATTTGCAATCCATGGCCTCGTCGCTTTCGTGCGCGTGCGCAGACTTTGGCCGAATTTTCGCCGAATCTTTGCCAAACTTTCCTTCTAAATTTCGGCATGTGCGGAACTTTGCCGAATCTGAGGTTCGGCAGATTCGGTCCATCACTATTTATGACGCAGGTGATAGACCCCCTAGCAACGACGCTCACGCCGGATTGGCTGCTCGGCAACGCGAGGGAACTTAAACTTCGGAATCGGACGGCGCGTGTATCACTCGAAGCGCGTCAACCCCCCCCCCCCCGGCCTGCGTTCACGCCGCTTCGCGGCGACAGTGTGCGGCTTCTAATTACAAAACTATTAACCCGCTTAGCCCCCCCCCCCCCCCGCCGCCCCTCCCTCCCTTCCCCCGTACACGCCGCTTTGCAGCCGGCAACCCAAGCCCCGCTGTCCCCCATGCACATCCGTAAATAGAGTCCTATACGGTTTAGTTCAGCAATGTTCCGTCCACAACATTGGTTTTTTTTTTTCAGTGTTAATCGTAAAAAAATAAATGTCGTAAATATCGCCAAATGCCTCGATAAAACAAAATGTTCGAGGAAAAAAAAAAGAAGTAAGCTCACACCGTGAATAGAACCCGAGTCTGCTACGTATGAGGCAGACATCTTACAGCTAAGTTTCGCTACCGCTTCGGAAACTCGCATTGTAACCACTGCCTATGTTGACGGCGGCAGCGCCTATCTCCACGAACCAGCCGATTCGGCGTGAGCGCCGTTGCTAGGGTTTGTATCGCCTGCGCGTTAAAAATATGCCCCCGCGGGTCGGGGGGTGGTGCCTTTGGTATTCCTTGGGCGCCGCCGGCCAGTGTTTGCCCTGCCCAGTGGCGGCTGTTTCAGGGGGGCAAAACACATGCCTTGCCCCCCACTCTGAGAACTGGGGGGCAGGCGCCCCCTTGCCCCCCGGTTGGTACGCCCATGCATGTAATATTGCTTTGCACTGTCGCGTGCTGTTAAATCGTTTGTGAAGGGCGTAAAAGCTATGTAAGATAAAGCTTCAGATAACTGACAACCATTATTTTAAGACACAATATGGGCAAGTGTCGTTACTCTGAAGCGTAGCTTATTTAGTGGCACTAGATCATACAAGATTTGGTTCTCGGAGGAAGAAGCGATGTTTTTTGGAGTTTGGAATGTGTATGTCTTGATAATTTAACAAATATCAAATCCAATCTAATTTGCACCTACATATATCGTAATTCTCCACATAAATGGGAGTATTAGTAATGATCTGCAAGTAACCGAATATTTTTACTGAGGTTCTTGAGGTGAAATCGACATAGGAGTAGCTCCCCACGTGTCATTCTGCAGGCAAGTAGAAAAGCAACACATTTTGTTGTCAGACTTTGTAAGCGGTGTTTTGCCTCTTTGTGCATACCAAAGCGTTCCCCGCTATACGTGCCGACTAGACCCACCAATGTCCTCGTCTACGCCCAGACGTTTAAGTGGCTGAAGTGCAGTGAGACCTCTTCTTCTAGATTTTATTATATTAACTTTTTGAAACACACTTGCACAGCGGTGCCATTTATCGGGTAGCCCTGGAAGAAAGAAAGGATGGGAAAAAGGGAAGCAGAGGAAGGAACCAAGAAGGAGACAGCCAAGAGAAAAAGGTAGAAAGATCACTGGGGGAGACAAGAGTGCAACAGAAAGAGAAAGATCCTTCAAAACAGAAGTGCAGCCTGAGCAACAAAGATGGCCAAGAAGAAAGATTAGGGACAGAACTGCCCCAACAGAGTGACATTGCAATAATACCAACAGTGCTGCACGAGGCGTGGCAAAATTCAAAAATAAATTGAGGGCAAGGACATCAGGAACAGGCTTAAAAGAGCACAACTCGAAGCCCACGGGAGAACGAGGCTGCAAACAAATGTAATTTACAGGTGAAGCAATCGGAAGGCGTGATCCTGGCAGGAGGCTCAAGTATGAGGGAACTGAAAGTCCCGATTCTGGAAAGGCTAAACTGGGACCGCAGAGTGCAGGTAACAACTCTGCCGGGAGCAAAACAACGAGAAATAATAGAGGCGGCAGAGTACCAACTCCCCCAACTCAGGAGGGCTAATTGATGATCATTCAGGAAGGCAATAACTATATCCTGAATTGTGAAGGCCCAGCAGAGATTGCGAAGAGTATGACGGACGTGGCAGCACGGTGGCTTGAGAAGTCTCCAAAATGCCGCATTAGCATATGCTCGGTGCCCTTCACAAAAGCTAAAGGACAGGAGACCGCTACAAGCATTGCAGCCCTAAACAAGGTCTTGATGAGGGGATGCAGGGATCTGGAGGGACGGAAGCGACGTCCGTCAACACCTACTGGATGCTCTGCGACCTGCCGGCCAAAGCAATGGACGGCATCCACTACTCCCCACTGGCAGCCCAGGCAGTGGGCGAGCTGCTGGCCCAGCGGGCAGTGGCTTTTTCGGAGGAGCCCCCACGTGAGGCAGAAGCAGCAGCCTCCAACATAAAGGCAGTCACTCAACACCCAGGAACGAGCCTTCCACCTGACCCAGACACTGTCAGCTGTTTCAACAACCGATGGGGGGCCAACCAAGGATCCAACCCAGGGGCTACGCCCAGAGACACACCACCAAGAGGTGGTAAGCAAGATAGCAGATGGAGACACTGCGAGAGGGATTAACAACGCACAGCTTCTTCGAGCCTGCTCAACAAAACTAAGAAGACGACGAAAAAAGAGTACCCATTCGGAAGTGATCATCATTGGGGCCCTGAATATGCAAGGGGAAGTCGGGTAAAATGGGTAGAGATTCAAGCCAATACCAGGAAAGAGGATATTCATATCTTTGCACTAACGGAGACCCATCTGAGAAATAATGAAAAGTGATCTTAGATGAAGAGTGGAAATGGGCAAGAAATAACAGACAAATTGGGGACAAGAGGAGGGGAGAGGTTTGTTTCATGGTGAAAAGGCAAGGCATTGAGAATACAAAGCCAGAACTAAAATGCAAGGAGCATCAATGGATAACTACATCTTAGAGGTAACAGGAAGATCAACATATGCTCAACCTATCTAGCCACCAATGAAGAGCAAGCATGGAATGTCAACATCTACAGCTGCATCCAAAAAGACATGAGCACAACATTTCAAGGAGAGCCAGTCATAATTGAAGGGGACTTCAACTGCCACATAGTAGAACTTGGAGAAAAAAACCACAAAGGAGAAAACTTCAGAGAGCGGGAAAAAAAATCACAATCTACTGATTTCAAATCTGGAACAAAATTGCACTGGAAAAATCACATGGTCAAGAAAAAAAAACAGCAGTCTACAATTGATTACGTGCTCATCAATCAAGAGGCATTAAAAGAAAGCATTAAAATAACCTCCATGCACATTGACGAGAGCTAGAAGCTGCACAAGTGACCATAACAGAATTAGGGTCGTTTTGGCAACAGGAAACAAAAGAAACAAAAGAGCAAGACTATCATCACCAAGCGGAGCCGTTGGAAGACAAGAGATGAAGAAAGAATAGAGTAGTTTGCAGGTGAATGGGAGAATAAGTTAACACAGATGCTCCCATATGAAAAGCTGATGAACCAAGTAATACAGGCAGCCAATGACAAGGTGGGAAAAAGCAAAGGAGGATATCGAGAAAACAGAAGACCTTGGTATGATAAAGAAGTAAAAGCAGAAATAGGAAAAAGAAGGGAATTAAACCGGCAGCACAGGTGGGCCCAGAAGAGAGGAGACCCACAGAGTCATATTGACTATCTGTGGCAATGCTATGAGGAATAGAGAGACCGAGTAAAACGCTGGTGGCAGCAAAATTGAGTGCTGCCAAAGAAACACCAAGGAGGAAATCAAAGAAGACGGCAAAATATCAAGTAAGAAATATTGACACCCCATTAGCTCAATCTAACTAAAAAGAACTACAAATAGGAATACACATTGACAAAGCAAGGCCAAACTCTGAAGACGCAAAGAGAAATTGAGGCCTGGATAACTGAACACTTCAGAAACCAACAGGAGGAACTGAGACGACCAGTAGAAGATGCAAAAGACCAGCCTAAGCAGACGCAGAGCCAGAAAAAATATATGACTGACCCCATAACTAAGGTGGATCTAAAAAGGTAAATAAAAAGGCTAAAAATCGGAAAGCACTAGGCAGTGATGACACTCCGAATGAATTCCCCAAATCTCTCAAAACGAAGGCATTACATACCTACGACACTGCTTTAACAGCATCATTGAGAATCAAATAATGCCACAGGCCTGGAAGCAAGCGAGTATAAGGCTGATCCACAAAGAAAAAGGAAAAGACCCGACAGAGCTAAATTCATACAGGCCGATATCAATCTTAAGCATTGCCTACAGGCTGTTTACAAGTTTGCTAAACAGAAGACTGCAAGAAATATGCAAAAGCTCCCTGAGAGAGGCACGGTGTGCATGGTTTTGAACCAACCGACGGACGAGTGGCAACTTATTCACGCTGAGCGAGGCCATAGAAATGAAAGATCATGACAGGTCCGAATTATTCTTGACCTTTCTCAACCTTGAGAGTGTATATAATGCTGTTCCCCGTGACACACCCTGGAGGAAACTATCCCTAATTGGACTAGAATCTCAAGCCGTCAAACTGCTAGAAAATCTATACAGCAACTGCACAGCATTCTCCAATTTCGGTCCATACAAATCTGAGGCAGTTAAGACAGAGACTGGACAGCGACAGGGATGCCCGCTGTCTCCCACCCTCTTCAACATCTACATCAATGAATTGGTCGCTGAGCTGGAGGAGAAGGGTCCCGGGCTCCGCTTCACCACCGTCACCAAGGAGGGATATCATGAATACACAAAGATCCCGTGCTTCGCCTTTGCAGACGACCTTGTGCTGCTCGCCGAGTTCGAGGGGGATATGGAGCAACTGTCTTGCAGTTTCTCTACCGGGCTCGAGATTGGACTCCACTTAGAGTGAAGAGTTAAGGGTAAAGTACTCAGCACCTCCACCAGAACATACGATGACAGCTGAGCATGGCCTGGAAATTTCCAGTATAGTAAAGATTGTTAAAAGAAAGGACTGGACCAAGCGTCCGTGACAATATAACAAAACTGACAGAAGAGAGTCAATCCTCACCAGTAAAAAGGCTGCATTGCTTTAGCGGCATTCTGTCCGAATAAGTCCTCTCCTGTGTTTTGACGACCGCCGTGGACGAACTGAACTGGATGTGGGACAACTTTTCTGGTAATGAGCCGCTGCAGACTGTCACCGTAAAGCGGCGTGAACGTGTGGTCTGGCTAGGTAACACGCGCGATGAAATGTCCATGCGGCTTGCAATTCGTGTAACGAGTGTTGATGAAACGTTTTGTGTCGACAAAACGTGCGGCAGACCAGCGGATTCAATACCAACTGCAACACCTGTGCTCCGTGAAAATGCACGTCTACGCCAGAACAAATTAGGAAGCAGAACAGCATCGTCTAACACGGCACGGGAACTACCAGCTTCAAGGCAGTTCTTCGGTGCGCTGCACAAACAAAGTCAGCCTTCGGTCATTTGAGACGAAGCGTCACCACGATTGCATATTGCCAAGCACGACACGCGCAATTTCCGTAGCTAAACTGAGTATCCAAATACATTGCACACGCTTGACTGCAGACCTTGAAGATTCTGATGGTTAATGAGAGCACAAAAATGTCGCGTTAACATTTATCCTAGCGATATCCGAATCAATCCGAGGTCAGAGCAACGCAGGGCTGATCGTCTCTTTCGTGGCAATATCCCCGTCGATCACCAGCGAAATGCACACCGTTCCTCCGTATTTCCACGTTACACCTACGTGAGAGACCACGCTGAACTCTGTGAGTCGCTTTCGACCGGCCTCACATACATGACGGCTCCCGCATCTGAAATCAACTCGCTGTGACCAACGGCAATGAACAACGCATCCGACAAGCTTCGGCCAATGCTCCGGCCCAGCTGGGGCCAGCCGCTGCCTGGGCGCTGCCATCTTTCTTGTGACGTCACGTATTTAAATTGGTCAATGTGACGCGTAGTCACCTTTGCGTACAATGGCAGCGGCCTGGGTGGGGTCATTTTCGAGTGCAGACCGGAACCCTGGTTTATCGCTCTAAGCCCCTCTACGTCTTTGGTCTACTTATACACAGATCGCAAGTGTTTCAAGATTATCCGATAGATGGCACCAGCGTGCCAATCTGCTCGCTGGTCGTAAGCAGTCGCAAGCAATTGCACAACGCACTTCACTATCACCAAACGAAAAAAAGTGTAAACCTGCCCCTAATCGTTTGTATACGCGCCACAACACTATAGGGCTTCTAACCTCGGCGACCGGCGCAGGTGTCGCATGGGCCATGCTGTACGTCTGCTTGGGCATCACCCTGTACTACAACGTCATCTTGTCGTACACACTCAGCTACATCTACTTCTCTACCTTCAAGGTGCTGCCCTGGTCGCACTGCGATCCCAAATGGGCCGACGACAACTGCTACATCCGCAAGGAAGGAGTGGTAAGCAAGCTCCATCTCCTCACCACTCGCCAAAACATTTATTTTTGTGATCTACCACTGCTTCTAAGTCCAGCCTGTACTATGCAATCACTTATTGCCACCCGGCGATGGTATCTGGGCTTTAGTAAGCGACTTGAATTGGGCTCTACATGTTCGGAGCTCCTCTAGCGAGTCGAGTAGTACCCGGTTGCCTGGTGGGATTGAGCCTGGCATCCCAGGTACAAGCTCACCCAAGTCTCGACGAAGGCGGTAATTCCTCAGTACCTCGCCTGTCACCTCGTGGGCGGGCTCGCCACCTGCGTTGCCGTCCGTGTGCCCCGGAGGCATGCAATCGTGACGTGAACATCGTTTTCGGTCAGGAACCATTGGTAAGTACATGTGCTGGATGGTCTACAACGTGGAGAGAACCGTTGTTACTCTTGTGAGGGTGTCTATGGCTTGCTGTCTGTGTAGATGCACATCTTCTCGCTGCGTTAGTTCATCAGCGATTGAACCGCTAGACGTATGGCTCCGAGTTCCAGCGCGTGTATATCCCGGAGCGCTGCATCTCCGGTTCTACTCTCCGCAAGGGTGGTTCCCGTATCTGTATACGATGGAACGGAACGGCGTCTAGAGCGATTGCACCCGTGGGGGCTGTTTGCCTCGTTGCATCGGTGTATATTGTTACTGAGTCTGAGACCTGACATTGTTGGGATTGTACCAGGCGTCATCTTCTGTGTCGGTTGGAGTCTCCGTTTGTGCGACTTGGGAGTGATTTCAGATCCGTGGCGATGAATTCCTTCTCTGGTGCGTTCAATGGAATCGAAACGTCATTGTAATCGATGTTGATTGCCGGGTACTGGAGTAGTTTGCGTCCGGTTTGTGTGTATCGGAGGGCGAAGACGGTGGCTTTCCTCTTGTTGAGCTATGATTGCTCGCATGGGTGTTTGGCGGGAACACCTGTGAAGTTCCTCTATGCTGGTGTGTTTTGAAAGTCCGGTAATGACTCGAAGAACTTCATTATAAAGTGTGTCCAATAGTTCCTTCTGGCGCTCTGTGAGGTGGTAATTATTGGCGCCATAGGTTATCTTGGAGACAAGAACTGCTCGCACGAGTCGTCTGGCGACTTCGGTACCCCTGCCTCCCATACGGCTGCTGATGCGCTTGATTAAGGAAAGGATGTTCCGCCCAATAGGTTTGAGGGCTTGCGACCAGCTCTGTGCGTTCCCGTTCTGTTGTTGGAGATGCCCAGGATGCGTGCGAAGTTGCTTAGTCGCCGGTTGATGCATTGGTTGGCCAGCCAACGTTAGGGTGAAGTGCTCCTCCGTCTCCGCAGTACCATGCGAAATAAGGAAGAGCAATGCTATATGCGTTGCGTAGTGCGGCCCGACCCGAAGTTGCTATGCGCACTACGGTATGCCGCCATCTCATGGATACCAGTCTAACCACGCCAAACCACGGACATGCACATCGCGCGTGTCGCCATGGAAATGAAAGTGGGAGAACGATTTAGAACGTACGATGATTTTGATAAGGCTTTCCGCCAGCTTAAACGCCCACAAACCCTCCGTCACGAAAAAATAAATAAACGACAAAATTAGTGGAAGCTGTCAACGCCCACTTGTCAGCGGAGGCCATGAAGCCATTGAAGCTCGAAAAAAGCTCCAGTTCGCCAACGCGATGTTCACCTGCAAGCACGGTGGGTGTCACCGGACTACCGGCCGTGCATGCATGGGGGGGGGGGGGAGTAGCGTGGAGGCGGACGGCTGGCGCGGCGCGTTTTTCTTGTGAGAATTTTCGCCGCTCTAGCTAAACCTGGCTTGCCGAAACCTTTGCGGTTCCAACATGGCGCAGCCGTAAGCCCGAGATTATATTAGAACGGAGCGAAGCGTAGCGGGGTATGGAAGCTTAGCTTGTCACGACGACCCACGACCGCCGCATATGCGACGGCATCCCCCCAGCAAGACGAACCACGTTAACGTGCGAAGCCAGCGCAGCCGCGCAAGGGAATCTCGGGCCCGCCAGACAAATCTCGTAGCAGATAGGCTTAGCTAGCGCGGCGGGCTCTTCCGCTCAAAAACCGCGCCGCGCAAGTCGCCCTGGCAAAACATTAGTGGGAGCGCTGGTCTTCCACATGGTTTTGGAGACACCAACCAGTTTTGATACAAGTTTCACTTAAGGTTTGGGAATCGGAATAAAACTAGTCCACGCGTCGTCCTCGCATTATTCCGCGAGAGGGCGCCTCATGTCCGTGCTTCGGCTGGTTCGACAGGTGTCCACGAGGATGGCGCCATACCGTAGTGCACGTAGCAACTTCCGGTCCAGCCGCACCACGTTGTGCATATAGCATTGCTTAATAAGGAATTGAGTTTTCTCCGGCGAGGGTTACATGCCCGTGCTGGAGAGAAAATCCGGTCTGGCGTTATGTAGGGCTTGGAAGATGCTACGCTGTTAAAGGTAGAAGACTTGTTGCTGGGCTAGTTGGTGTTGACTGTATTGAATCATGGTTAAAAGCGCTAAAAAGACGTACACAAGATAGATGACAAACACGGGCGCTGTTTGTGGGCGTCGTGGGTATGGTTTGTGGTCCACAGTGTGATGACATCCGCATACAAGGTGAACCGCAGCAGGCCCTCGATCGTGTCAGCTGTCTGGCCAGCCGGGCCATGACTATGTTGAAAAGTAGCGAGGACGGAATGGCTCGCTGTGGTACGCGAACCGTGTTGCTGAAGATATTGTTTTATCCGTAGTCCGTGCTAGGAGGCAGTCGAATTTCGAAGGTGCGGTTCTCGAGAAAAACCCTTCACGAAATTGACGGCCATCGTTTCGATTCCGCTCTCTTTCAGCGCCTGGATGATCGCGGTATGTGTGACATTGTCAAAGGCTTTCCCGAGTCCATTGCCACCAGAAAGTGTGGGTTAGTACGCTACCACCTCTGTGTCCGGTTGAGGGTCTGTTTAAGAAGGAAGAAACTATCGTGAGTCCCTGCGTGTGAACTAAAATCCGTTTGGGATGGGTGAAAGTAGTCGTCGGATAATTTGTAGGAGATGCGCGTGGTGGCCATGCGCCCCACCACAAAGTCGACGTGAGGGAGACCGGGCGAAGGTGAGAGAGGCGATCTGCTTCCTTGCCAGGTTTCGGGATGGGAACCGCCACCGAGTGCTTCCAGTGGGAGGGTATAGTTTTCCTGACATGCACACCTTGTTAGTTTCGGCCAGGAGTTGGTGTTTGCAGTGTGTAGGTAAGTTGCGGGTGTAAGACGCCGGGATACGGTCTGCTCCCAGAGCACTGCGTGTGTTCACGCCTCGGTGCGCCAGTTCAAGGTCGAAAACGGTGAAAGGGCTGTTTATGCCCTCTTCGTCCTTGACCGGTTTCCGCTCGTAGATACAGGGGTTCGGCGTTCGGGACGTTTGTGGGAAGAGAGTGCAAGCCGCTTCCGTGACCAGCACGAGGTTTTGCAGTGTGTGCCCTTTTTTACAGCGAAGCTGTTTATGGCTAGGGACCCGTGGATTTTTGGTGTGCGGCAACAAAAATGACGTCACGACTTAGTGTCATGTGACGTCAATTTCCCCGCTAAATTTGGCGGGGAAATTTTTCCGCTAAATATAGTGGGAAATTGACGTCACGTGACCTCAACACCAATGCAGTTTCCCCGCTACATTTAGCGGGAAAAATTCTAGCAAAATTTAGCGGGAACATTTTCCCGCTAAATTTGGTGGGGAAAATGACGTCATGACTTCGTGTCACGTGGCGTCAATTTCCCCGCTAAATTTAGCGGAGAAATTTTTCCGTTAAATTTAACGAGGACATTTTCCCGCCAAATCTAGCGGGGAAATTGACGTCACGTAATCTCAACACCAATTCAGTTCCCCCACTAAATTTACCTGGGAAAATGACGTCACGACTTTGCGTCGCGTCACCCATGAACAAATTCAGCGGCAGGAGGAGAGAAGAGGAGGGAAGCGCACCAACCTCTCTTTGTCCTCGTACCTAGCGCTTGCGTGCCTGGTTTGCTTTCCTTCCGTCGGGTGGCGGACCCGTCACGCGTGTCTAGTTTCCTCCGGCTCTTAGGGGCGGCGATAGTCCTCGACATGTGTGTGCATACCGTTCGTCACGATGATCACCGTTCAAGACAATAAATGTGTTCGTACCTTTGTTCAAAATTCTGTGTCACCTCTGTGTCGTGTGCTAAACATCTTCGCTGGTCATTTACCTTCACAAAGTGGAATGGCTCATCATTTTTGGCATGACGTTCAACGCCCGGAACATATTTCACAGGCGTTCTGCCCGCGGTCTTCTCGCTAAAGGATGTGCAGTGGTCAAGCCACCGCTCCATTAGAGCCGACTGGCGTAGTGCCGCGGCTGTCCCGTACGGTGACGTACCCTGATAAGGTCGTGGCGTGTCTGGCCTACTCCCTACAGGTACTCCGTCTGGGTCTTTCTCCAGTAATCCACTGCGTGGAGGAGATGTTGATTCAAGTTGGCCCTCCTCGGTCTTGATTCCCTTCTCTAGTCACCGTGCGCAGAGCTTTTGAAGCGCTACTTCGATGGATAGGGGTCTCTTGCTCCTCGATGACTTGTTGGCAACAGCTCCAGTCGATGCCGGCGGAGGTACGTTTGGAACGATTTTGCTGAATCGCAAGTGAGGTACAGATCAGGTAGTGGTCGCTCATGGGTCGCTATCTGATGGTCGCTACTTACGCCAGTCGTGACCACTCCGTTCTTGCTCAACGTCAGGTCCGGGATTGGGTCCCGTTGCTGCCCGTGGAGCGCATGTCAAGTGGGATAGTCCAGGTCGTTACAGAGCGTAAGGCCGGCTTCCTCGATCGCCGTCTGGTATAGCGCAGCGCCTCTTGTGGTGTGGGAAGTGAGCCCCACGATGGGTGATGCGCATTAAAATCGCCCCCTATCAGCATCTGATCTTGTGGGTAGGCGTCAAGTAGTTGTCGGAACCCTGTGGAGTCTCTCTTGTTGCCCGTTCCAGTTTCGTGGCGAATGAAGACTGATGCAGATAATATATTCGTGCGGACGATCTTACATCGAGCCGCTACAACTTATTGGTTTGGGAGGGTGCAATAACGAGCCGTGTGGAGTGGCGTTTAGGGTACCTGTCTGAGTGCAAATACCACTGCCTGTGCTTCTACGGTCGTGTCCGTTGTGGCGGTCACCGTGTCGCGACGTGCTCTGTGTTGGATGGACGGCGAGAACTATCCCTTGTAGTTTCTAAGTACCGGTGAAGTGCCTCGTGTTTCTTGGAGGAGCAGGAGCGTCGGATAGCCGGTGTGCTGGATGAGAAGTTTGAGCTCCGTGGCGCTAGCCCGTAGGCTTCTGCAGTTCCATTGAAAGATGTGCGGTACGGCTATGACAGGTAAGGTTGGAATACGTACTGCAGCAGTAATGGTTCTTTATGCGTTCGAGGCAACAGGTGTAAGCTTTAGCCGGTGGGCTGAAACCGCTATTCGAGCGAGTTCAGTCGTATGGCGAGTGCCGGAAGCGCCTCGTTTGGAAAGCATTCTTTCTCTAACATTTAGGTGGTGACTCTGGCCGCTCTTCCCGCGAGGAGCGAGCGACCAGATCGTGTTCGGAGCTAGCATCGAACCAGGAGTATACTCTGTTTCACCTTATGATGTACCGCAGGAAAGGCTACAAGCGCGAGCTCCTTGCTCTGGGGCACATCTCGGCGGCACAAGCTCTCGTGACTTAAGAGCGGCTGCCAACGCTATGAGCTCGCGCTTCTAGCCTTCGCTGCGGTGCAACATAAGGTGAAACGAAGTATAGTTACTTCCGCGCCGCCGCGGAGGGCGCTGAGGTGTGAGCACCGTGGGTATGAGGTCTCTCCTCGGCGGCCACGGTTTCGGGGGCGTAGCTTGCTCGCCTTTTTCGCGGTGTGGTGGTGGTGTGCGGCTAGTGGCTGGACTCATGTTTTGCTTTGGTGCTGTGTCGATCAAAGGTGCCATTATCGTGCACGAAGGTGAGCCTTAACCCGAAGAAGTTATGCTATAAGGATGGGAAAGACGTGCTTCGATCCCAACTGCAATTCGGGGTACCGGAACTGTGCAGAGCAAGTGTCCTTGTTGAAAGCTCCATCGAATGACGCTCGCCTGGAGCAGTGGCGTCGTGCAATCCCGAGGGCCGATCGCAAGTTACTACCTAGTCTCCTCATCTCGTTGACCAAGTGAAGATCAAGCTTCACAGTCTAATTTCTGTCGAAGACTGGGAATGCGAAGATGTCCTGACAGAAAAGGCTGAAGAAACCAAGGCTGTGGACTGCATACTATATTGTGTAACTGGGTTTTTGAGTGTGAAAATGAAAAAAGCTACACGCTGCCCTGCATGCCGATCCGCTTTCAGCATCGACAAAAACACTTCTGCTGAAGCAGCACTGACAAACGTTTAGAACAGAGGAGGCCTTATACACCCCAACAAGAACCTTTTCCAGCTACTGAAGAAAGCGGAACAGTTCTTCGTGGAAAATAAAAGCCACCAGACTGTCTACTGGGACACAATCGACAGTGTTCTTGACACATGCACAATAACGTTTCCATGCGCTGAACACAAAGCAGAAACAGGTGCCCAGTTGCTCCACTACTACTTCAGCATGCGAATGCGACAACACTGGCAGCATATTACCATGAGTATGAACAAACAAGCTCAAGAAAAGAAGAAATCAGCAAAGCAGCGCTCGTCTTAGTTTAAGAGCATGGGCGAGAAACACAGGATGTAGGAGATTGCGTTCTTTGGTAGTATGCAGTGAATTCAGCTCTTGTGTACATTTTAAAGGGAAAGTATTTGTCAGGTATTTTTTTACAGATGAAAAGTGATTTATGTCCTATAACCGCTACTATTGTTTGACTTTCAGTCACTGTGTCATCATGTCAGTCAGTATGTCATCATACTGTGTCATCATTTCAGTCACTATGTCATCATGAATATAATTTTTTTCTGCTCACAAGGTTTGTATGTCCCACAGTACAAGTTGACATTGTATGTATAAACCATTTGTAATGCTATAACCTTTATGCGCATGTAAAGAATTATTTTGGCCCCACTATGTACCATTATTAGAATTCATTTTTTTCAATAAGAAGGCAGGAGCAGGGTGGAAAAAATCACCCGTCCTCCTATAAAGCCACGCAATGTGTGTAAACAATTTACGGAACTGTTACTAAACATGCTGTTTGACAAAACATGCGAGCACGACCCAGCGGTTTACTCTAAATTACTCTAAATTATTGAAGGCCCAGTAGATTATGCCGGGAAGTTTTATATTTATACGAGTATTTTTGTCACGTTAAGCTATCATCGGAATGTTCTCGTTTAAAAAAACAGGAACCGCACGGGGGAAAAGGCAATCAGTGCCAGTGCGCCAACATAAATCCATCATTTCAGTACACAGTACACAGGGACCGAGTAAAGAATGCATAATTTCCTTCACAAGCCCTCTATACAAGCCTTCACAAGCCCCTCTAAACTTGGGCGCCATCTATCGCCGTGCGCGTGAAGCGCGCTCGCGCGCCGAACATAATGTAGTACCGATTCGAGGCGACTCTGTATGATAATGAATTTGTCCTCCAGTAGGGTCTGCAATCGTTCGTCTATAGTGTGAAAGTTGTCGTCGATGGAGTTGTGGAGTGTCAGTACCATCTCGATGAGACATAAGTAGTTCGTCGTTGTCTGCGGTGAGGGCGTAAGGGTACTTGAGTCTGCATTTCTGTTTGTCTTCGCTGGCCGGGCTTGATCCCCTTGCTTTTCCGCTTGCATGCGTTCTTTTTTCTGCTGCCGTCGGGGCTCTTTAGAGCATCCGTTCTTTCTGCTGCAGGAGGTTCTGCAGCGTGCGCTGCGTTTCGTGCAGAGTTGGTTGGGCTCGTTTTATGGTCTCGCCGAGTTCTGCGTTTGCGTCTCGGTGGCCTAGGAGGACCACTTCTTCTGAGCTAGTATACGGGCGTAGGACGGTGTACCTTCCCGTGAATGGGAATGGGAAGGCGAGTTTTCAGTCATAACCGATAAGCATCTTTCTGTGAGACTGGGGATGTTTCCGCTGACATGAAAAAAGATTAAAAAAAACGTTTCATGTTTTTTACTATTTAATAAATATGTGCCTCCGCGGGCTTTATTAATTCTCATCGCCATCGCACGGACGTGATTGAAGAAAATATGGTGACGGACACCTTGAGCGGCCTCCTCTCGACTCGCAGATTGCTTGCCGAAAAGCGTAAATTTTGAGTCACAAATATTTTTTTCTTCATTGTCGGGTTTTTATGAGTTGCGGTTTCGTAAAATGCCAAGTGTGCATTATTACGCGAATGTATTCAAACACTCGAAAATGCAGGCCGCTCGAATTGCCATAAAAGCTGCTTTTTAGAGCCAGCAGGTATTATTTGTCTTTCTTTTTACATAGTATTATGCTAGGTCTTGTTTCGGGGCCACTAGCTACCCCTGACGGTCTTTGTCTCGCGATACATCATTTCAAAACATCTGCTGGCTCGCTTTTTTGGATGAAAATATTTCGTTCTTGAGCCTCTTCGAGTACATTTTTTCCGACGTGAACCTGACCTAAACTTAAAGTATGCATAACCTAAGACTGATGTAAGCATAACCCGACCGAAACCGAGCTTAACAATAACTTAAACAAAACTGACGTTTCTCCGGAGCTATGATGCTTGTCATGGTCTTGTCATGTGAGTGCTGTGTTTCGGTGATTGTATTTGTTCTTGTAACATTCTGCTTAGTCAATAGAGTTTTCGAGATCGCTGTCCGCAACGCTCTCCGCAACCAGCGCTACGTCAAGGCCATCGGGCGGGCGAAGTGCAGCTGTTGCGGAGGGTTGGGAGGGGCAACGCGGTCTACGAAAACTCCTAAGCTCCGTTGCGATAGCGGATCAGCTGCGGATTACATGCCAAAGTTAGCGTTGCAAGTCGTCATCCTCAATGTGATCTACACCAAAGACATCTACATAAAATTGATAAATTAACCCGCCAGCGCACCCAAGACGCTCGATGTGCTATGGCGTCAAAAGTGCATTCTGTCTTCGTTGCAAGCTTTACACTTGACAATTAAAAGTTTAGCAAGACCTTGGGTGGGAGCAATGTAACCGACATTGAACTACTGACTGATATCTTAAGTGCTCCTTGTACTCCATCTTCAGAAGATTACAAAGCAAGTATAGTCCCCTCCAGTTCCTACGTGTCTGACATTCCTCTCTCATATCTGAAACGTTCCTCCTTGTTTCGATTATTTAAAACTATTAGTTAACCTCTTCCTATCTCCTTTCTGTTATGTCTGCATTCTCACAAAATATTGTAATTTCTCAATAAAGTAGCAAAGATGTTCCGTCAGCACTGGCTCGTAACCTTAGCTAAGTGTTTTTTTTCTTTTTTGTGTGTGTGTGGGGGGGGGGGTGCATTTTTTATGGTGAGTTGAAGTCGTGCTTCTTGAATTCTGAAAGAAGAGTTAGGGCACAGGCGAGCTGGTAAATATTAAACAATAAAAAGTATTCTCTTTTTTTTTTGGCTGATACTAGCATTGCTGTTTTTTCACTTTCGCGTCGGCTTAGGGTTGTTCATCTATAAAGAGAGTGTTGTGAATAAAACTTTTTAGCTGTGTCTGACACGGTGTTGTGTGTGTCCTTCTTGTTCCGTGTCTCCGGTTTTATTATGTTTCTTGAATTCTCAGGGCTGTTTCTTTTCTTTTAATTTTTCGAGGTTCCGTGCAACGCGGTGAACAAAACGCTCTTCAATACGTTTGGGACCAGAAACACTACTGAGGCGGACGCCGTCTTAGTCACCCATGAAAAAAACGTTTTCACGGTTTCGCTGGGCAGCTACAATGAGATGCTGCGCACCTGCACCGAACGCGACGGACCCGGCCACGCAGCAGTTTTTTCGGTAAGCAACAACCGTGATTCCCGAACCTAGCACAGTCAGTTTTACTTCATGTAGAAGATGTCGCCGAAAAAGAAAAAAAAAACAAATCTCACAGAGATTTTCTTTTTTTGCAAAAATTAACTACGCATTGTGGTGCGCTTCCTCATCGTTGAAATGTAGATCTAGCGGTCCAGATCACATTACAAAGTTTGAAAACTAACCGTTATTTTATTGCAAAAGCCCTAAAGAATTTTCGGAAATTTTCAAAGGAAAAAATAAGGTCCGACGGAGCTCCCAAATAAAGGGATGGGACTCGCGTAAGCCATTGGGAACGGGCCCCATTTTCTCCTTGAATTCAAATGCTACAAATTCTCCTCTAACAAAAAAAAAAAAAAAATTAAGGCTGCATTTTTTTTGTAAGTTTTTTTTTTTCGTTTTTTTAGAACTCGGCTTCTCGGATTGTCTTCGGGAATCGAGGATCTGGGTGGCTTCCAGCCTGTCGTGCTCATCTCCTTACTCCTAGCGTGGATTTGCATCGCGGTCAGCGTCTGCAAAGGCATCAAGAGTTCTGGAAAGGTTCGTGCTACCGGAGATACAGCGCCGCGCGTTGTTGCGAGTGCTTCTGACGTCGCCGTGTGCCGGCATCGCTGTCGTTGTGTAATCACGCTTGCAGTCACATGACACGCAACGTCTTGCAGTCATGTTGGTGGCACGTGGCTGCAAGACGAGCTGCGCGGCGCCAAAGAGCCTCAGGCGGCGCTGCGAAAATCCTCTACAAATTAGTTTTTTCTTTTTTGGATGGGGGGAAGGGGGGGGGCAGGTTTTAAGTTTTAGGTGGTATTCATTTAAGCCAGCCAGTTTTTTTCAACACCGACCGCGCTTTGGTTCTTTCAAAGCCAATAGCTTTACGTGGGAATCCTGCACGAACCTTGCTCGCTCGTGTTGGTGTTGATCGCGCCGAAGCAAGGCCATGGGAAAGTGTTACCAACGGTGCGTGTCAGCGGCGTCATATGCGCACGACAATTGGAGCTGCGCCGCGCGGAGTGGGGCTGGGGAGGGGGGGAGGTATTCAATGCCAAGAGGTCCACCGAGTCCAAGTAGTCAAAATACCCAATATTGAACCTCTGCACTCGGCTGCCACATGACTGTTCGATCGTTCGGGATAAGCGGTGTACCAGCACACACTCCCTCCCTGCCCTCCCCCCCCCCCCCCCCCCGCTGCGTGCGGAATGACGGAATACTATACTCCTTTTAGAGTCTTCCTTTGGTTGGAAGCTGTGGAATCCCTGCAGAATGGCGTGCGCTATTGCGTGCAGCTTGCGTTCAATTGGTAGCATGGCTGCACGAGCGCTCGTGCAGGAGAAGCTCAAATGTCAAAGTCTACTGACACTCACGCTTCGGCTGCATCTGTCTTTCTACCGCGCTGATGCTGCAGATGGTCACTGATCTTGTGATCAATTGCGACACGTGACTGTAGTCGTCTAAGGCGGGTGATATTTTCTTTTTTTTCAGGTGGTTTTATTCACTTCGTTCATCCCATTCTTTATCCTTGGTATTCTTCTCGTCCGCGGATTGACGCTGGTGGGTGCCGGCACGGGCTTGTATTACTACCTCGTGCCCGAATGGGGAAAGATCCTGGAGCCAAAGGTGAGCACATACGCTTCCCCTTGCTCAGAAGAAATACCACTTGAAGTTCATAAAGCATTGAACCAGAAACAGAATGTTCACACATTTGCGTATTAGTGCGACCGACCGCGTTGTGACCGCTTTCGACCGCTAACGACGAGAGAGCACACCAGTGGCATCTATCGGCAATACTGGAACACTTCAGCTTCAAAATGTTATAAGCGACCATTTTTCATAGCGGGTAGATTTGTCCTCGCTAACACTGCAATACCTTCAGTCTCGTTATATACGCAGTTCAGAAGAGATCCAGGGATACGCGATAGATAGCGCCAGGGTAGCAGTGTTAATCCTCTCGTCGCAAGCGGTTACTACCGTTCGCAACGCAGCCCGACATACTCAAAGGCAAGTGTGTGGACCAACTTTAACCTTTTCTTGCTTACGCCGGCTCGCAAAAAACGAGCGCGTATGATATTCACACTCCTGTTTGTTCATCGACATAAACTTGGAAGAAAAAAAGGAACTTGAGCCCCAATTCAGCGTTTTCTACACTCCATGAAAACAACACTGGCCATCGTGATTTCTTTGGCACGAGGCGTCGAATGCTTACGCGCTTAAGAAAGTCAGAGTAAACTACGGTGATGCAAATAATTTCCGCAGAAGCAAAGTTTTTGAAAATGGTCACCTGCTTTTGATAATCCGTTTTGTAGAGCTCAAAGAGCCAGAGCACTAACAGTTGGACCGTATGCTTCAAGAGTAATAAATGAATAGAAGAAGACAAAAGAGCTGCTGCTTTTTTCGAAGGTTGACAAGCGTGCCACTGTTTGCCAGCACGAACATGTTTTTAAGCGTTCGAATTGACGTTTTTCAGCCTCTTCCGGCCACTCTAGGACGCTTTTTAACCGTCCAAGGTTTGGGGCAAAAGTTCTGGTTTCCTCGAGTGCGTCTTATAAGCGAAAACCATCATAAATATTCTGACCGACATTCCCTCTATGATGACATCTTTTTATCGCTGCTCTGTTTATGTAGTATATATCTGTGTGTATGTTTTCCCTTTTTTTCCCCTTTAGGGTCTTTTTTCTTCTGTTCTGTTTTTACGTTCTGTCTACTATTTATTTTAAATATCAGTTATTAATTACGATTTTTTTTTTCTGCTCAGAGAACGAAGGTGTCCTCCTATGAATGAAATATCTATGAGAGTATATTTGTGTACTTTCCCTTTATTGCCATTTTTCCCTCACTAAGATCGTATGTAGTCTTTTTTTTCTTCTGATTATTCTTTTAGAGCAAGGTCTTCGTCAGGAATAGTGTAAAAGACAAAAGAAAAGAGATTGCTGCTTGTATGTTAAGACAGCCTCGATGTTGGTACGCCTCAACAGGTAACCTGTCTCTGAGCTGTAGATGAGAAATTCAGCCACTGCAGTACAACCGCTAACCTGGGGTCTTTAAGGTGCATCACGCAGTGGGGATTACACGAACAGCTGCCGGTAGGAAACTCATCCAGATCAAAACGGGTAGGGTGGGGATCGAAGCCAGGAGGTTCTGCAGCGCAAGCATTCGCTCCACGCTCCGAGCTGAGACGCGTTAACCCACTCAGCCTTTCCTTTTTTTTTTTTTTTGTTTACTGTTATTGTTTTTTTGTTTTTTTATTTTCGAGGAGCGTTACTGACCGCTTGTTTCTTTTTTATCCGCCAGGTGTGGCAGAAGGCCGCAGAACAAGTCTTCTTTTCGCTGAGTGTGGCGGAAGGTATGATCTACTTCCTCTCGGAAGCTACAACCATTTCCACAATAGCCTTTACAGGTGAGCACGTCTCTAATGTTTGTATTCTGGTTCACTACGTCTATAAGCTTCGTCGAACCTAACCTAACTAAGTTAGAAGCTTCTTTTTTTTATTTCGTGCGTTTTCTAAAAAATTTTTTAATTTCGTTTCTTTTTTATTACGTTACCGTGAAAACTGTAATAATTCCTCCTGGGTTGTAAACTATTCAACCCGCTCAAGAGAACCTACCCCAAAGCACGCGCTATAAAAACCTGGTTTACATAGTGCGATTTGGTTCTGATATTTCGCAGTCGCGACGTCCAGTTTTACTACGTTTTTAGAGCGCAGCTCTTAGGCGCCCGTCTCCGGCTTGAGCGGCGTCGGCGTCGGCGTAACCGCGCGGTGCATTATGAGAAATGTCCCATAATTGCACCGCGCGGCCCCCCCTTGGGGTCCTGTGACCTCGGGGGGGTCACGTGGCCCCAGTCATGACCCCCCAGGTCACGTGACCCCAGGTCATGTAACCCCCCGAGGTCATGTGACCCCCGAGGTCACGTGACCCCCTGAGGTCACGTGGACTCCCCGAGGTCATGTGACCCCAGGCCACGTGACCCCCCCACCCGGGGTCACGTGACCCTCCAGGTCATGTGACCTCCCAAAGGACATTGAAGAATGAGAGGAGGAGGAGGGAGGAGACGGAGGAGTGAGTGCATACCCTCCCTGAGTACCCTTCCCTCCTCCTCCTCAAGAGCTGCGCTCCAATTCGGCGTTACAGGAGTTGTCAAACGGCTTTCACTTTTTTTTTCTCCACATGAATTAGGCTGTAATTGCGAAATTTAAAGTTATATCGCTCCATGTGAATCGAGCATACTGATGGCGTACCAACTTTCAGTGGCAGTTCAGAAGAAATTATAGAAGCCCGTGCAAACAACTGAGTTTGAGTGCATTTGACTGCGCTGCGTCGTGAAAGCGGAAGCGAGCCACCGGCACATCTCTGCATCGCATGAAACGTGAAATTCAATTCAACGACTAGCCTGGTACGTGTCATACGAAGCAGGGATGTCCTGGTTACTCGCAGTCGCAACGCAGACGCCCTCAGACGCTCTTTAACGCAACTGTGTGTATGAGGCTAGTTCAATACGGGCGTATTGCTAAGTATATTTCTTTTTGGTGGGTCTGCGTTTAAGGGCCATTTCGCCGGCGGATAGAGGGGGAGAACTGTTTGAGAATGGAAGAAGTGGAAATACCCAGGGAACGTTTCCGGCAGAGGAGGCTCTAAAGTGGTTTTACTTTCAAGGGCGAACGGAACGGCACACACGTACCGCTCCCGGCAAGAGGCTGCGTTTGGAAATGTTTATGCTTGGGGTGCCGCGAACTGACACCGTCCGGGGAGAGCTTAGAGTCAGTGTAAACATAAGCGGCCGTGTCCCTCTCGACCGGGAACCGTAGGAAATAGATGGCGGTGTTTCGGATTTTATGCAGGTGGTCACGCCCCGTGAGAAGGTCATAATATCCATACTCCTAGCGTCTGAGAAATGAGGAATGTATACAGTTTGACGGGAGTAGCCTGTTGTTTCTTATACTTTATTGTTCGTCCGGTGTAGAGCGCGCGTTTTGCTTTTCAACTTGTTTGAATATACTTACGACCAACCCGAGGTTCGGCTCCATTAAGGGAGTAAACGAGCTTTGGTACTAACTGAAAGGGTCAGGAAGAGGTTGACGAGGAACACAGAGTTCCGGGCGGGGACATCTCGTCTCCGCCTGGCTGTTGGAACGTGCTACGCTAGAGAAACCTTTTCAAAGGGACCATGAAACGATTTTTACACTTTCGCCAAAAAACTACTTATAATAACTCCCTAGCGTTATTAATCTAACAAACTTGCCTAGTTTTTCTTTTCTAAGCATTGGCAGTCGGCAAATAAACCCAAGAAATATTAGCATCGATCATCCCCTCGACCCAGAGCCAAAACAAGCGGCCACGTTGCTTTCAGTTGTCTATCCTATGCCGTCAAAGTTAACCATAGCCACGCCGCTGAAGTCGGCAAAGTAGAAAATGTGTGCTGAGCCCCAGGCATTGTTAAGAGTTCCGGCTGTCCTCATCACCGCAGTGGTTGGGCACGAGCGACGACCGGAGTGTCCGCCGAGGCATTGATTGTTACAAGCAGAAGTCGAGTGCTCAGGCCATTCTCGTGGTCCAACTTATGAGCCGCGCTGGGCTGACGTCAGGAAGGTGATTTCGATCCCAGAATTACGTCATCGAGTTTTGTGAAGGCAAGACTGAAATAAATAATCCCCTATTATCCTCGCAGTTTCACCGCGACCAAGAAGCATCTGAATCAGTGGCGGCCCGTGCGAGTATACTTGGGCCAGGCTAGGACTACTACGGCTCTGTAAAGTCATGAACATTCTAACGCGATATCGTTTCGTGACCCCTATAAGTTTGGGAGTTCCAACGAGGAGTCACTTTGCAACGTGTTTGTCGCCAGGCCCTCTTGTCTGAAGTGAAGAACAATGAACACCACCATCGAAGAAAGGAGAGACAATATTGTGACTGGCCTTAAAGGGCTGTGCAACAGTTTCAGTGCTTTGCTTAACTAATGTGGGAGTTGGTGTCTCGACATTTCTGAAGTAAAGGTCAAAAAACCGCTTTCGCCTGCATGTCCTAGTTTTTATTTTAAAAATGGACAAAGATTGAGGTTTTCGGCGCCTCTCAACTCCTTCGATAAACTTCCAAGTCAGGTGCGCTGTGACGTCAATGGGGAAGGCGCGGGGTTCCGGTGAAGCCCTCTCTTTGGAGCCAGAGCCTTTTATGCTGGGAGAGTTCGGCGGTCTATTGATCCAGCCGCCAGTGTGGCAACAACGCCCGAGCAGTCTGGCAACTAGGCGCGTCGCACTCCGATCTTCTGTTTCGCCATGATGTGCCTTCCAGTCTCGCGCCTACTCGCTGCCCGTAGCAGGCACGTAGCGTAGAACTCTCGATAGAGCCAACCTAGAGCGAAAGACTCGGACGGAAATGGTTTTTGAGCACGTCAGACGATACGTCTGAAGAAAATGGGGTGCTACAGTGCTGTGGACCGCTCGAACAGTGCAAGAAAAGGTTCTAAAATGTACCGATTCCCGCAAGGAAAGAAAACCGCCCGAGAAGCAAAATTTGGGAGGCCAGAATGAAGAGGGCTAACTGGAAGCCGACCTCGAGTTCTTGCCTCTGTGAGGTAAGTTTATTTCGTTTATAAGCTATACTCCGTTTCACCTTAGGTGCGAGCGAAGTCAAAGCTAGGAGCGCGAACCCAACGATTTGCGCGTTCCTGACTCGCACGCGGGCTCGTGCAGTGTGGGCTTTGCTTCACACTGTATGCTCGCGGTTCTGGCTTCGGCTGCGCTCGCAAATAAGGTGAAGGGATGTTTAGCTTATAAACGTAATAAACTTACCTCGCAGAGGCGAGAACTCGAGGTCGGCTTCCAGTTAGCCCTTTTCATTCTGGCCTCCCAGATTTTGCTTCTCGGGCGGTTTTCTTTCCTTGCGGGAATCAATACATTTCAGAACCTTTCTTGCGCTGTTCGAGCAGTCCACAGCACTGTAGCACCCCATTTTCTTCAGACACTTTGTAAGTATGTCCAGCGATATCATAAGTACTGAATTCGAGCCACGCAAAATTATTTTCTTGCATAAAAAATGAAAAAGAAACAAAAAAACATGCACACCCGCTTGTTAAAAAAGGGGATCGCCTCCAGAAATGTATACATCAAATTAGCGTGCCACAACGCTACAAAAAGCTCGCAGGGTAGTACAAACTCTCATTGAGTGTTCAAAGCAACAATTTGGTCGCTCTGAAACACTTAGGATGCCGCCGAACGCTAAAAAATATCACGGTTTTCGGCCTGTTTATGAACGGCCGTTGTTCATTATTGGGTTGCAGTTTTAGTGTTATTTTTCCTCACGCTTACACGGATAAAGCACTGCATCATAAATGCATCTTTTTCAATCTTCTCGTAACGTTAACAAACACGCGAGCGCCAAAAACTCTCCGAGCATCAGCGCGTGTCAATGAAGCCCCACTCGCTCGGCGGCACAACATGGTGGACCCGGAGCAATGCTCAATCGGCTAAATCTAGCCGGACGTAAGCCCCTCCCCACCGCCGAACTCTCCCAGTATAGAAGGCTCTGCACACAACGGGACACACCTTACATTTTCGAGATACTTCATAGTATTCGTGAGAAAAATTGCATTCGAGAGGGGGTTGAAAAAACCATTTTCCACACTGCGCGATGATGCAACTTTGAAGGCTGGAGGAATAAAGAGTGAAGCTTGCTACGCAGTCAAATTTTTAATGTTTAATGCACACATACTTTACTGCCAGAATTAGTTAAAGTTAACTTATATGACCATATATTTCAAGCGAAATAAAATGCCAAACATGGCTTCTTGAGCAAATCTTACGTAATGAGGCATTTTTCGGCGAATTTTTCAGTCGCTTTACATATTTATTCTAAAGCTGCAACTTTTTGTGTCGAGTGTTTAATGTTTTGTGAACTTCTAACAAATTAATTAGCGTTCTACTGTTGAAAGTGCTTTCTGCATTGCGCCCGGAAATTTCGTCAAAATGGAAAAAGTCAAAGTTTTGTCATTTTTGTGCGGTAATGAAAAACAATAATCATTCTCGATTTTCTTCAAATTTTACTCAATGGGTCCGTGATGACCGGTAATTGCAAATATGCAAAAACGTATTGCGTTATTTTGTTTTAAAACAAAAAAAAATAAATGTGTAACCAGGTCATGGTCGCATCAGTTACCGCTGAAGCATTTCTGTCTTCACAACCAGTGGTACACGAGCGACGCATGCCACAGTATCTGTACTTGGCCATAGTAATGCCCAGGCGCCATGAAGCACTCTAGAAATAACACGTGAACTTGTTTTCATCGCTGATGTAGCTGATATTGCCAATGAATACTGAACTTCGCGGCGCGTTCGATACTCATTAGTGTCTTATACTTGGCCGATTAGATGCTCATCGTGCTACCTTTTCAGATTAGTACTTTAATATGAGTACTTGTCTGACAAAATAATTTGATTCGTCGTTCTAGGAACCGCTAAGACGGAGCGATGTTAAGGAAGCCCTTGGCCCGACTGATAAAAGGCGTGGCGTGAACGGAAGGTTAAGCCGGCGGTATATTATTGCATTGCGACGCATGGCGTAGCTGGACTCCAAGCAGGAGCATAATTGAAGGCGTCAAAGGAAAACAAGTGTTTCTTGGTGCAGACTTGCCACCAGTACCACCGCCTTCGGGCAGTGCAACAGAAGAGGCAGTAACTCCCGGACAGTGACAGACGAGACACTCCCTCCACCCGCTAGCTCCTCAGTATTGCAATCTGGTTGATAGTAATTCAGGATTTTAAGAGTTCAGCTTTCAATTGTCTAGTAATTGTTTTTCTTCTGTGTATTCGGTGGGTATTTTAGCATTTTGCCGCCCGCGCACCGGTGCTAAGGCTATTTATTGCCACATTTCGGTACTTGTGAACCCCATTATGTTATTTCTGTTTCTATTTAAATGATCGTTTTGATTAAACTCCCGTTATTTTAAAACTTGCATTACGTCCTCTTTATTGGCAAGACCTCACCACGGTGTAGGCCAGCCGACTGATCAGCATTTCTTCCTTTATTTTCTGTTTATAGTGAACCACGAACCTGTGCGCGTGTTATGGCTTGGCGTTTGGTGGTGGCGCTGGCTGATTCACACCAAGAGCATTCTAATTGGAAATAATCATCTGTAGGTTTTCGCACGCTTCGACCCTCTTGGAATTTCATAAAAATATTTTCCCAGATAGCTAATTACTTTCTTGCACCCCTTGACCCAGTAACAGATCATGACTTTTCTGATTGCGGATGAGCCGTCGCAAGAGGTCCTGTTGGAGCGACTTGTGTAGCGCACATTTGACTGCAGCCTGCGACGCTGAACCACTTACGCTACCTAAATCCTCTTTAACTCTAATTTGATTTCCACTCAGTCGTCATTGTTTTTCGAGATATAAGCTGTTATCGTTCCGCCCTAGACACGCCCGCCATCGGTCGGGGCAGAAGCTTCTGCAATGTCGCTTCTTCCAAGCGATGCCGAGAAAAATCGATCAAACTATTTTGTGAGCAAGCTTTCGAGCGATGCCCAGAAATATCAATCAAATCACTTTGTCTGCCAGGTACTAATATTAAAGTACTAAGTTGAAATGGTAGCACTATGAACATTTAACCAGCCAAGTGCAACACCCTAATATCGATAGGACGGGCCGCAACTTTCAGTTTTCATTGGCAATATCAGCCACAATAGTGATGAAACCAAGTTCACGTGCTATTTCTAGAGTGCTTCGTGGCGCCTGGGCAATAATATGAAGAGGTACGGTCACTACGGCATGCGTCGCTCGTGTACCACTAGTCGTTAAGATAGAAACGCCCCAGCGGCAATTGATGTGACCACGACCTGGTTACGCATTTATTTTCTTGTTTTAAAACAAAATAATGCAACATTTTTCTGCAGATTTCTAATTACCGGACATCAAGGGCCCATCGGGTTAAATTGAAAGAAAATCGAGAATGCTAATTTTTTTAATTGCCGCACGAAAATTGCAAAATTTTGACTTTTTTCATTTTGACGAATTTTCCGGGCGCAATGCAGAAAACACTTTCAACAGTAGAACGCTAATTAATTTGTTAAAAGTTCACAAAACATTAAACACTCGACACAAAAAGTTGCAGCTTTAAAATAAAAATGTAAAGCGACTGAAAAATTCGCCGAAAAATGCCTTATTACGTAAGATTTGCTCAAGAAGCCAAGTTTGGCATTTTATTTCGCTTGAAATATATGGTAATGTAAGTTAACTTTACCTAGTTCTGGCAGTAAAGTATGCGTGCATTAAACATTAAAAATTTGACTGTGTAGCAAGCTTCACTCTTTATTCCTCCAGCCTTCAAAGTTGCGTCATCGCGCAGTGGGGAAAATGTTTTTTTCAACCTTCTCTCGGATGCGATTTTTCTCATGAATACAAGGAAGTATCTCGAAAAAGTAAGGTCCGTCCCGTTGTGTGGACAGGTTTCACTACCTCATATAAAAAAATGACTGAAAACAAATAATAGGCAGGACACCATGACTGTCCTTATCTAACACACCCTGTAGTTTGTAGAAGTGAATTGCTAGAAATGCGTATTAATTTCAGTTTCTTAAGCTTACATGCAGCAATACAGGTATCCTACAGTTTTTGCCATGGGTCGTTTTGTTTGGTGTGACTTTTCAGAAGATTGCAATACACTCAATTTTTCAGGCTTTGAACTTTTTTGCATGCTTGATGACATTTTTGAGGGATTGTCACTCACTCCTAAAGTTACTGAGGCCATGAAATGATAGAAGATGAAACTAGCGCAAAAGTGTAGACAGTTATAAACATGTTTGATGTGAACTGGTGAAAATAAGGGTGTACTTTGTTCTTTCTTTTTTTTTATGGTTACTGCAACAAAATTGTAGCATTAATTTTATTGTCTAAATGTCACCATGTTCTGCCCTACCATGGAGACACTAATTTTATTGCTCAAAAAGACGCCGAAACATTATTTAAATAAACCAAATATCGTCACATCACACCACATAAAAGCAGCTCCGCTGCACGGAAACATGGCAACTGGGTATGTGTGCCCGGATTTCTTTTTTCTCCCGTGCCTATTCAACTCCTGGGGAGAGCGGGGAGGGACAACTCGAATGGCCAGCTTGTAGTGCATTGATGCCATCAATTGCCGAAGCTCAGAGCCACGCCAGCCTTCATATAGCTTTGACTGAAGGAGAACCAGACGTCGCAAACGCGATGCATATCGGGAGATCTTCTGATACATTAGTTTTGAATAATGTTTTCGTGTCTTTTTGAGCAAAGAATTGGTGTCTCCATGGTATGGCCAGAACGTGGTTGACATTTAGACAATAAAATAGGCACCACAATTTCGTGGCAGTATCACTTTAAAACCATTCTGCCCTTTTACCATATTTTCAATATCAGTAGTATTGGTATTGCTTTGAAGAAATTGTCTTCAATTCACTTTTTGAGAGAAGTCCACTCCCCACCGGGTTTGCAAGGTTCATACGATGACGTCGGAAACATCTGTTCTGTTGATGGTCAGTACATTTTAACTTAAACGCCTGTGCTTTTTTGGTTACAGGTCCCTTCCAGCACTACGCAGGGAAGAAAAGCAATACGTA